>JAJJWX010000181.1:0-37185 GCA_023529315.1 Papaver bracteatum
TACATATTAACTTTTCATACAAATGTCAAAATGATTTCTTACTATCCTTATCTCCCGCTCCTTTAACAACTTTTTCTGGAGCCATTGATTGATTAAGTGACGCATTTTTTGGGAAATTTGGTGCTTGTATCTTTTAGTTAAACTATAGCATCTCAATTGCACTCCTGAATAAAAGCTAAGAGTTTTTAGAACTTTTTAGATGGTACAGATAAGAAAGCGAAACATCTAACTAATAAATACTTCAAACAAAATGGTGCATTCCCTATCATCAAATGTCAGCCTTACAAGGAGCTACAACTTTATATGTTACCTAAAATTGAAATCTAGGTTTTCACTTTTTCTGGATCTGGTTATTGAAAATTTCAAATTTATTGTTAGGAGTTGTAAATAAAAAAGTTGTTTAAAATATACATGTTTCTGATTTCAAAAAAATAAATAAATAAAATAAATATCACATGTTTATAGGAAGGAAGATTATTTAGTGAGCAAATGACAATATGGAGGAACAAAAAAGCAATTTGACTATTGCAAACTCTATCGGGCAAAAACAAAAGATAAGGGGAATTTTTTTATATTTTAGCCTTAGTAAGCTTTGGAACCAGATAGGATGTATTTCCCGCTAATGGCGAATTCGAAGGTGCATTGAGCAGTTACTTGCATTTATGTATCCTTCTTCAACCATCCTAACGGGTATGGCTTAGAGTGTGGTGTGATCTTCAAATTCAGTTTTCTTCACAAGTTGTTCGGATATCAAGTTTTGTTGCGATCCGCTATCAAGTAAAGTAAGGACCGGTGTCTTGTCGACTTGAGCATACACCCAAAATAGTTCTTTTTACCGTATTCCGTGTCGTAGGTTGGGACCACTTGACTTCTCATGTTGTCGCGATTTGCGACCCTTTTCTTGTCTCATCGCAATTTTGTGACCGGAGTTGAGGCGATCCGTCGATTACCTCATATTCCTCCTCTTCGTTTTCTTCCTCATTGCAGATGGTTGTGGCAGTTTTCTTACTGTCTTTCCACCATGCTGGTTTCAACTCCGGATGTAATTTCCAACATCCTTCCTTCGAGTGTCGATCGGTTTGCCGGTTTATAGTATTGGTTAGTTTTGTTTGACATAACAAGATATGTCCTTCCCTCTTTATGAACAGTGATCACAATCTCTCCTTCGTTTCTTGATTGCCTTGCTCCATGGGGTTGACTCTTCATCTCGATATACATAGCTTTCTTGCAAGCATCATCAATGTTTGTTACTCAAATAATGCAAGTTACATTCCAGTATAGTAAAAGGTAATCCCTCTTTATACTTCTCAAGGGTTTATGGATCTCTCAGGTTCACATTCAATGTTATAGCTTGCTTGAGAAATTCAGTAGTGTATTCTTGCACGTTTCGCCCTTTCACTTGTCGCAAGAACTACCATTGTCCGCGCGGTCGTTCTTTATAACCAATTGGGTAAAACCAGTTTTTGGATTGCACTTGTAAACTAACGCCATGTTGTCCTTTGGAGTATCTAAACTTTGATGTATATGCCTCCTACCAAATAAGATCATGACCGTCAAGTCTAAGTCTAGCAAAACTTATCCTTTTCTCTTCGTTAAGCCCCTTGGTGCTGAAATAAACTTCAAGAGACTTGAGCCAACCATCCAAGTTTTCTGGGTTTAAGTCCCCATTATATGAAGGGATTTCAATCTAGCCTCTTACTTTGAACGGAGAACTTACAAACCCTGTGTGGTTTTCCATATTTGATCGAACTTGGTTCCCTTGTTTCGAGTTAGTTTTAATCCTTTTGGCATCTCCTTTATAGCATCCGAGATCATCCTTCATTGATTTCATCTCTACAGGATCATTCTTCATGTTTTTTATATCTTCTTCTAACTTCTCCATGTTCTTTTTCTTGTGGATTGGAGGATGACGAAACTAAACTCTTCTTCTTTGTCAATATCAGGGATCTAGCCGTAATATTGTGTTACCCTTGGATCGAAGCCCTTACATTCACTTCCGGAAACATTGATTAACTACCTTCTAACTTTGATACCACTGATCAGTTTCTAGACCCTAATATGATTGACATAGAATAGCAGAACAAAGTAGAATAAAAACACAGAGAATTTGCAATAGAATGTTCTGATTTTATTGCTATAGCGAAGAACTTACAGTGTTTACCTCTTAGGTTAATTTTATGCCCTAGGTATTGCTTCTTCTTCTTGCTTGTTTCTGCTAGTATTCCTCTAGTTTTTACTGCAGTGTCCTCTACAAGCACTCTAGGTGCCTATTTATAGGTTTAAGACTACGCTAAAACTAGTAATACACAAATTAGGAAAACTCCCTATTTTTGCAATCTTCTAGAAATAAAAGCCCTCTTTTGTTCCTTCTAAGAATAGAACTCTACTTCAAGAATTACTTGAGAGCAATTTAGTGACGTTTTGGACCTAGGTATAGGGTATTCTAATGGGCCCTAAACCTAAAAATGGATCAATCTTCACTTTTTCAGTGATTTGAAGTACACTGAAGGATCCAAAGTCTTACTTCTCTATTAAACCAATTGTTTCCTTGCCTTAGCTTGGATCACGGACCTACTAGAATCCAAAAGCAAGTCTGGAATCGGTAGGTTCTTTTTGCATCGTATCGACAAAAACAAACCCCTTTGGTTACTCTCCCAATGGTTCTTAGTAAGGATTTAGAATCAACTACTACACTCTCCAAGTATACAGGTTCGACCTTGCTTGCTGTGTTGCTTGTCGACACTGTGCACTTGCAGTTTATACATAGAAGTAGGTATCTTTCCGAGCCTACCAGTTACATATTAACTTTTCATACAGTGTCAAAAATGATTTCTTACTATCCTTATCTCCTGCTCCTTTAACAACTTTTCTGTGGGAGCCATTGATTGATTAAGTGACGCATTTTTTTGGGGAAATTTGGTGCTTGTATCTTTTAGTTCAGCTTCTCGCATCTCAATTGCACTCCTGAATAAAAGCTAAGAGTTTTTAGAACTTTTTAGATGGTACAGATAAGAAAGCGAAACATCTAACTAATAAATACTTCAAACAAAATGGTGCATTCCCTATCATCAAATGTCAGCCTTACAAGGAGCTACAACTTTATATGTTACCTAAAATTGAAATCAGAGTTTTCACTTTTTTCCTGGATCTCAGTTATCGAAAAATTTCAAATTTATTGTTGAGTTGTAAATAAAAAAGTTGTTTAAAATATACATGTTTGATTTGAAAAAATAAATAAATAAAATAAATATCACATGTTTATAGGAAGGAAGATTATTTAGTGAGAAAATGACAATATGGAGGAACAAAAAAGCAATTTGACTATTTGGCAAACTCCTTTGGCAAAACAAAAAGATAAGGGAATTTTTTTATATTTTAGCCTTAGTAAGCTTTGGAACCAGATAGGATGTATTTCCCGCTAATGGCGAATTCGAAGGTGCATTGAGCAGTTACTTGCATTTATGTATCCTTCTTCAACCATCCTAACGGTATGGCTTAGAGTGTGGTGTGATCTTCAAATTGATTTCTTCACAAGTTGTTCGGATATCAAGTTTTGTTGCGATCCGCTATCAAGTAAAGTAAGGACCGTGTCTTGTCGACTTGAGCATACACCCAAAATAGTTCTTCAATAGATTCCGTGTCGCGGTTCCCAGGACCACCGACTTCTCATGTTGCTTCAGATTTGCGACCCCTTTTCTTGTCATCATCGCAATTTTGTGACCAGGTTGAGGCGATCCGTCGATTACCTCATATTCCTCCTCTTCGTTTTCTTCCTCATTGCAGATGGTTGTGGCAGTTTTCTTACTGTCTTTCCACCATGCTGGTTTCAACTCCGGATGTAATTTCCAACATCCTTCCTTCGAGTGTCGATCAGTTTTGCAGTTTTTACAGTATTGGTTAGTTTTGTTTGACATAACAAGATATGTCCTTCCCTCTTTATGAACAGTGATCACAATCTCTCCTTCGTTTCTTGATTGCCTTGCTCCATGGGGTTGACTCTTCATCTCGATATACATAGCTTTCTTGCAAGCATCATCAATGTTTGTTACTCCAAATAATGCAAGTTCTGTCCGTATAGAAAAAGGTAATCCCTCTTTATACTTCTCAAGGGTTTATGGATCTCTCAGGTTCACATTCAATGTTATAGCTTGCTTGAGAAATTCAGTAGTGTATTCTTGCACGTTTCGCCCTTTCACTTGTCGCAAGAACTACCATTGTCCGCGCGGTCGTTCTTTATAACCAATTGGGTAAAACTGATTTTGGATTGCACTTGTAAACTGCTGCCATGTTGTCACTGGAGTATCTAAACCTGATGTATATGCCTCCTACCAAATAAGATCATGACCGTCAAGTCTAAGTCTAGCAAAACTTATCCTTTTCTCTTCGTTAAGCCCCTTGGTGCTGAAATAAACTTCAAGAGACTTGAGCCAACCATCCAACTTTTCTGGGTTTAAGTCCCCATTATATGAAGGGATTTCAATCTTAGCCTCTACTTTGAACGGAGAACTTACAAACCCTGGTGGGTTTTCCATATTTGATCCAGAACTTGGTTCCCTTGTTTCCTGAGTTAGTTTTAATCCTTTTGGCATCTCCTTTATAGCATCCAGATCATCCTTCATTGATTTCATCTCTACCAGATCATTCTTCATGTTTTTTATAGCTTCTTCTAACTTCTCCATGTTCTTTTCTTGTGGATTGGAGGATGACGAAACTGAAACTCTTCTTCTTTTGTCAATATCAGGATCTAATGGTAATATTGTGTTACCCTTGGATCGAAGCCCTTACATTCACTTCCGGAAACATTGATTAACTACCTTCTAACTTTGATACCACTGATCAGTTTCTAGACCCTAATATGATTGACATAGAATAGCAGAACAAAGTAGAATAAAAACACAGAGAATTTTTGATAGAATGTTCTTGATTTTATTGCTATAAGAAGAACTTACAAGTGTTTTACCTCTTAGGTTAATTTTATGCCCTAGGTATTGCTTCTTCTTCTTGCTTGTTTCTGCTAGTATTCCTCAGTTTTTACTGTGTCCTCTACAAAGCACTCTAGGTGCCTATTTATAGGTTTAAGACTACGCTAAAACTAGTAATACACAAATTAGGAAAACTCCTATTTTTGCAATCTTCTAGAAATAAAAGCCTCAATTCCTTCAAGAATAGAACTCTACTTCAAGAATTACTTGGAGAGCAATTTAGTGACGTTTTGGACCTAGGTATAGGGTATTCTAATGGGCCCTAAACCTAAAAATGGATCAATCTTCAGCTTTTTCAGTGATTTGAAGTACACTGAAGGATCCAAAGTCTTACTTCTCTATTAAACCAATTGTTTCCTGCCTTAGCTTGATCACAGACCTACCAGAATCCAAAAGCAAGTCTGAATCGGTAGTTCTTTTTTGCATCGTATCGACAAAAACAAACCCCCTTTGGTTACTCTCTGAATCAGTTCTTAGTAAGGATTTAGAATCAACTTCTACACTCTCCAAGTATCTGTGGTTCGACCTGTGCTTGCCCTGTGTTGCTTGTCGACACTGTGCACTTGCAGTTTATACATAGAAGTAGGTATCTTTCCGAGCCTACCAGTTACATATTAACTTTTCATACAGTGTCAAAAATGATTTCTTACTATCCTTATCTCCTGCTCCTTTAACAACTTTTCTGTGGGAGCCATTGATTGATTAAGTGACGCATTTTTTTGGGGAAATTTGGTGCTTGTATCTTTTAGTTCAGCTTCTCGCATCTCAATTGCACTCCTGAATAAAAGCTAAGAGTTTTTAGAACTTTTTAGATGGTACAGATAAGAAAGCGAAACATCTAACTAATAAATACTTCAAACAAAATGGTGCATTCCCTATCATCAAATGTCAGCCTTACAAGGAGCTACAACTTTATATGTTACCTAAAATTGAAATCTAGGTTTTCACTTTTTCTGGATCTGGTTATTGAAAATTTCAAATTTATTGTTAGGAGTTGTAAATAAAAAAGTTGTTTAAAATATACATGTTTCTGATTTCAAAAAAATAAATAAATAAAATAAATATCACATGTTTATAGGAAGGAAGATTATTTAGTGAGAAAATGACAATATGGAGGAACAAAAAAGCAATTTGACTGCTGGCGAAACTCCTACTGGCAAAACAAAAGATAAGGGGAATTTTTTTATATTTTAGCCTTAGTAAGCTTTGGAACCAGATAGGATGTATTTCCCGCTAATGGCGAATTCGAAGGTGCATTGAGCAGTTACTTGCATTTATGTATCCTTCTTCAACCATCCTAACGGGTATGGCTTAGAGTGTGGTGTGATCTTCAAATTCAGTTTCTTCACAAGTTGTTCAGATATCAAGTTTTGTTGCGATCCGCTATCAAGTAAAGTAAGGACCCGTGTCTTGTCGACTTGAGCATACACCCAAAATAGTTCTTCTTTAATAGATTAGGTGTCGCTGGTTCAGGACTGACTGACTTCTCATGTTGTCGCAGATGCGACCCCTTTTTCTTGTCATCATCGATTTTGTGACCAGGTTGAGGCGATCCGTCGATTACCTCATATTCCTCCTCTTCGTTTTCTTCTCATTGCAGATGGTTGTGGCGTTTTTCTTCTTGTCTTTCCACCATCTTTGGTTTCAACTCACGGATGTAATTTCCAACATCCTTCATTCAGTGTCGATCGTTTCATAGTTTTTACACAATATTGGTTAGTTTTGTTTGACATAACAAGATATGTCCTTCCCTCTTTATGAACAGTGATCACAATCTCTCCTTCGTTTCTTGATTGCCTTGCTCCATGGGGTTGACTCTTCATCTCGATATACATAGCTTTCTTGCAAGCATCATCAATGTTTGTTACTCCAAATAATGCAAGTTCTGTCCGTATAGAAAAAGGTAATCCCTCTTTATACTTCTCAAGGGTTTATGGATCTCTCAGGTTCACATTCAATGTTATAGCTTGCTTGAGAAATTCAGTAGTGTATTCTTGCACGTTTAAGCCCTTTCACTTGTCGTGAAGAACTACCATTGTCCGCGATTAAGATTCGTTTTTTATAACCAATTGGGTAAAACTGATTTTGGATTGCACTTGTAAACTGCTGCCATGTTGTCACTGGAGTATCTAAACCTGATGTATATGCCTCCTACCAAATAAGATCATGACCGTCAAGTCTAAGTCTAGCAAAACTTATCCTTTTCTCTTCGTTAAGCCCCTTGGTGCTGAAATAAACTTCAAGAGACTTGAGCCAACCATCCAAGTTTTCTGGGTTTAAGTCCCCATTATATGAAGGGATTTCAATCTTAGCCTCTACTTTGAACGGAGAACTTACAAACCCTGGTGGGTTTTCCATATTTGATCCAGAACTTGGTTCCCTTGTTTCCTGAGTTAGTTTTAATCCTTTTGGCATCTCCTTTATAGCATCCAGATCATCCTTCATTGATTTCATCTCTACCAGATCATTCTTCATGTTTTTTATATCTTCTTCTAACTTCTCCATGTTCTTTTCTTGTGGATTGGAGGATGACGAAACTGAAACTCTTCTTCTTTTGTCAATATCAGGATCTAATGGTAATATTGTGTTACCCTTGGATCGAAGCCCTTACATTCACTTCCGGAAACATTGATTAACTACCTTCTAACTTTGATACCACTGATCAGTTTCTAGACCCTAATATGATTGACATAGAATAGCAGAACAAAGTAGAATAAAAACACAGAGAATTTGCAATAGAATGTTCTGATTTTATTGCTATAGCGAAGAACTTACAGTGTTTACCTCTTAGGTTAATTTTATGCCCTAGGTATTGCTTCTTCTTCTTGCTTGTTTCCTGCTAGTATTCCTCTAGTTTTCTGCCGTGTCCTCTACAAGCACTCTAGGTGCCTATTTATAGGTTTAAGACTACGCTAAAACTAGTAATACACAAATTAGGAAAACTCCCCTATTTTTGCAATCTTCTAGAAATAAAAGCCTACTGTTCCTTCTAAGAATAGAACTCTACTTCAAGAATTACTTGGAGAGCAATTTAGTGACGTTTTGGACCTAGGTATAGGGTATTCTAATGGGCCCTAAACCTAAAAATGGATCAATCTTCAGCTTTTTCAGTGATTTGAAGTACACTGAAGGATCCAAAGTCTTACTTCTCTATTAAACCAATTGTTTCCTGCCTTAGCTTGATCACAGACCTACCAGAATCCAAAAGCAAGTCTGAATCGGTAGTTCTTTTTGGGGCTGTACTGACACTCATTGCATTGTTCATCAAGTAAAAGTGAAAATAATGGTACATTGTTAAAAGCCTAAAAAACTAAACGGCTTATCTTGCTACTCTTATCATAATAGCACTTGCGTAAAATAAATGTATTTCATCGATTTTTCCCTTTTTGATGCGCGAAATATATTTTTATTTGGTTTCACCTATTTGCCACCCACACTTATCTTATTTTCCACCCTCATTAATTTCCACCCCCATTTATCCTATTTACCACCCATATAATTTTCAATAAATCCTAAATACTACCTCTTGAATTTTTATTTACACCCAACTGCAAAACACTAAAAAAAACAACCCTAAATTATAGAGATCTCTTTTCTCTGTCATCTATCTAACTATATGATAATTGAAACCAAATACTCAATTCTCATTCATTGTGGCCCTATTTTTTGATGATGTGGATAAATATTGTGAGAGAAAATAGAGTTTTCTTATTGATTCTGACCCTACCAAGTACCAAGTTGTCTTTTTTTTTTTTTTACTTTTTAACGTTGTTTACACTTTCTATACACCTCCCATGATCGCCACTGTCACAAACCCGTTACCCAACTTCTCCCACTTCGAAACCCATGTTTGAAATCCACCACATGTCTTTTCCACATTGAAAACTACTGCTCGAAATATCTCTGAAAATCTTGGCTTCGATGAGCATCAACAATAGGAAAATTAAAGACCGGAAAGAACCAAATCGTAGAAACCATTTGCAGAAACCCTTCTTACTGGGTATGTCATTTTTTTTTTGGATTTTTTTTTTTTGTGGGAACCCTAATTTTCACTTCTCACTGTCCATTAATTCATATGATTTGAATTGCCTACTTAGTATTTTGTGTCTATGTTGTGATGATTCTTTCTGTTGCTTCACTGTTTCCAAGAGATTTTTTGCCATATCTTTGATATGCATGAGCTTTCATCAAGGGAGACATATCAGAAATGCAGTAGATTTAAAAGATTTAGTGGTGTATTTCATTTGGAATTAATTTGATTTCGTGTTCTTATGTGTATTTTCGGGAGTACATTCTTTATATGGATTTTATAGTAACTGAGTTATGCTTCTGCTGCATTAATACCCAGTCTTGAATTGTGTTTACTGATGGTGAGTATTTGATGGGTGAGGCTGGAAAGAATGAATGTATTGTTAATCCCTTGCCAGTAAGACCTGAATGTATATATGATTACTATCAATACATTAGGAAATAATCCATAGAGTTTTTAGTCTAAAATTACTTTGAGATTTAAGTCTTGGTCGAGCTCTCGAAAGCACAAAAGACGATCATATTTTTTCTGATGGTAATAGGTCAAGTTTTACACAGCCTCATGTATTTTTTCTGTTTGAAAATGTTAGGCATATAACAAAGTTTCTAATGCTTTACTGAATTTTTTTGCTCATATATGCTGCCCTGTTATCATGCTTTTGTGCTGAGATGACTCTGAAAACAGGAAATATGTGATGTGAGAGAATGTAAGTCATTCTTACCTACACACATGTATGGTGAAATGTAATTGGAAGACTGTTAAACTTCTTTTATTTGTGGTACCGTGGATTTGTTAGGGCTGCTTTTTGTGTTAAATATGCGTTTAGCTTTATGCTATTCTTAAGTATGTGACAAAGTTACCACCTTTGGAGAATGAAAATGTAATCTTGTTCACTATCTTAACCATTAGGATTAAACATGAATGAAAGCTCAATTTTAATATCGACAACCAGAAGATAATGCCTTGCTCATGGTAAGCTTAATTTATTTTTCCCCTGTACAGGAATCTGCAATTGGTGGTTAATATTTTGTCAATTTATAAACTTAAAATTTGACATCATTTTGTATTTCTTGGTCTTTTCAGGAATTATTGTTAGAAAAAACGGATGTATTAATTAAAATCAAAAATGCATGGACCATGTTTTGATCCCAAGACTTATTGCTCCCTAGATGTTTTTTCATTTGAATGAATAAAACATTAGTCCCACATAGACTAAAACACTTAGAGTTTTAGACTTAAATACCATGGGTTTTGTCTTAAGGGCATGGCCCTTTGGGTCTTTAGACCTTTATGTATGGGGAAAGCCCTAGACTATGGCAAGATTTCCTTTCCCGTACGTGCGGTGCTTCGCACAGAAGCACGCACGCCGCCGTCCGTCCGGTCGGGTCGGGCGAGGGAGTGGGTGTGGTTTCATTAGAGCCTATATTTTTGCTAAAATATTTCACACATGTAAAAGAATTTTTACGTTTCTCCCATGCTTACCTCGCGGAAGAATCTTTACCTCACGTAGACACAACTTTGTTGACACCTGTGCACATTGTATTATCCTCGTGAAGAATCTCGAAAATTGTGAATGCCCGACAAAAACGTTTGAACTGTTTTTTTAACGAATGCTTTTACTTAACTTTTTCAACGTTCGAGAACTTTTTTTTTTCTGTCGGGAATAAACATCTTTCTTTCTTACGTGATTCACGGTCATCCAGTCGCGCATTGAATTCTCTCTAACGTTCGAATTGATTTTTCACCTATAAATACGAGATGAAAACTTCATTTGAAAATACACCTCACAACATTAGTTCTTCTTCTTCTCTTCTCTTTTGTTTTCATAAACTCTTCTATTATCTCTTCTGTTTACAGAAACAAACTCTTATAATTCACTTCTGTCTTCAGAAACCAAAGTTCTGATTTATATTTCTCTGAAAACAAATTGATATATACTTTGTCTTAAGATTTTTTATTTTCATTGCTACTGCCAAGCTCTTAGAGTATTTTCTTTGTATGCTACGAATAGAAGTGCTAACAGTGGTTGTATCTTGGAGGTGACTTGCCAATTGCTATAGCATCTCAAAGGAGTAGCAGGCAATATTACCTTTAGGTCAGCGTATCTCATATGTGCCTCTACTAAGTTTTTGATACTATCATCAGTACATCTCCCGGAACAACAATCACACATCAGAGCAAGCTAAGTATTTTTTTCTCAGTTGAATACGAATATTGTCATTATTTCCAACATTCTAAAGGTAATATTGTGCTCGTTGCTATATAATTGTTGCTGTAACAACATGGGAAATAATACTGTAGAAAAACCACCAAAGTTCAGTGGAAAAGACTTTAAGCGATGGTAGTCTAAAATGTTATTCTTCCTAAAAGACCTAAGGTTAGATGGACTTGCCTTAGAAAGACCCTCGAGAAGACTTCATGACCGTGGTAATGAAGATAAACTGGATAGGTTGACTAGGAAGAATTACATGTGAAAGAACCATATTCTTAGCTGTCTGGATGACTCCTTGTACGACTTCTATAATGCAAAAGAAAATTTTAATGCTTTTGATTTATGGGAAGCCCTTGAAGAAAAATATCTTGTTGAAGCTGCTGGAAGCAAGAAGTTCTTGGTGGATAGGTTCCTGGAATACAATATGACTGAAGAAAAGTCTGTGGTAGAACAATTCGTTGAACTTCAGCTACTCATCAGCGAAATTCTTGTTGAAGGCATGCATATTGATGAAGTTCTATAAGTGTCTGCAGTGATTGAAAAGCTTCCACCTTCATGGAACGAGTACAAGAAAAATCTGCGACACAAGAATTTGGAAATCACCATGGTGGAGCTAGGGAAAAAGATCCAGGTTGATGAGTTTCTATGCTACAAGGACAAGAGACTGATGCTGGGCAAAGATATGTCCAACAAAGCTCATGTTCTGGACGATAATGCTGCCTCTAAGAAACATCATGGAGAATCCAGCAAAAATGGTAACAGACATAACAAACGTCAAAAACCCAGAGGTAACAATTTTAAGCCTAGGGGTGGTGTCTCTAAAAACACCATAAAAGGCGACCACTTTAATTATCGAAAAACTGGTCATATGGCCAGGGACTGTAGAGCGCCTAAAAAGACCAAAATTTTTCAAAAACAGAAAAATAAGACAAACATAGTAGATAATTCTGGATATTTTACTGGCATGGTGTCTGAAGTCGACCTTGTCTCTAGTATGACCAATGTGAGAGACTGGTGGCTTGATTCTGGAGCCACCAAGCATGTCTGCAAGTTCAGAAATGCTTTCTCCTCCTATGCCATAGTAGGAGACGATGAGAAACTGTTTATGGGAAACTCTTCCACCGCTAAAGTGGTAGGTAAAGGCAAGGTTGAACTGAATCTCACTTCAGGTAAAACTCTCGTATTGAATGACGTGTATCACGTCCCAGACATATGCAAGAATCTTATCTCAGAAACCATCTTACTAGGAAAAGGTTTTAAAATTGTTGCTGAGTCTAATACTGTTGTAATATCTAAGAATGGTGATTTCATAGGAAAAGGTTATGTCACAGAAAGCATGATTAAGCTTAGTGTATCTATTCTGAATTTGAATGTTAATGCATCTTCTTCTTCTTATGTTTGTGACTCCTCACATGTTTGGCATGATAGACTTGGACATGTTAATTTCAAATCTCTAGAAAGACTTGCTAATTTAGGTTGCATTCCAAAATAAACTTTGACAAAAATCAAAGATGTGAAATATGTGTTGAATCTAAATATGCAAGAAAACCGTTTAATAAAAGTGTTGAACGTAAAATAGTTCCTTTGGAACTAATACACTCGGATTTAGGAGACTTGAAATCAACACCAACAAGAGGTGGTAAAAAATGGTACATCACTTTTATAGATGGTTACTCACGATACTGTCAGGTGCATTTTATTAGAAGTAAAGATGAGGCATTAGAGGCTTTCAAATTTTATAAACTTGAAGTAGAAAACCAAAAAGGAGTTAAAATTAAAAATCTTAGGTCATACCGTGGCGGTGAGTATGTGATACCCATGGGTGAGTTTTGTAAACTTAATGGCATTATTCATGAAACGACTGCACCATATTCACCTGAATCGAATGGTGTAGCCGAAATAAAAAATAGAACACTCATAGATATGGTGAATTCTATGTTGATTAGTTCAGGGTTATCTTCGAACTTGTGGGGGGGAAGCTATTCTCTCTGCATGATATATCTTGAACCATGTTCCATTTAAAAAATCAGATAAAACTCCTTACGAATTGTGGAATGGTAGACAACCTTCCTATGCATACTTTAAAGTGTGGGGGTGTTTGGATAAGGTGGCAATTCCTCATTCCAAGAAAACTAAAATAGGTCCTAAAACAGTCGACTGTGTTTTCTTAGGATATCCTGAGAATACAAATGCACACAGGTTCATGGTCATCAGTTCTGACCACAATAACATTGGTCTGAACACCATAATGGAATAAAGAGATGCTGTGTTTTTTGAACACATATTTCCTTTAAGGTCTGGACCTCGAAAAAGGGTCCATGATGACCTCTCTGTTGTTCCATCTACTAGTCAACCCCCATCTCTAAAAGATGAGACTGAACCGAGAAGAAGTAAGAGGGTTAGAACTGAAACAAGTTTTGGCCCAGATTTTTTGACTCTTATGGTAGAGTCTGAACCCCAAACCTACAAGGAAGCTATGACTTCTCCAGAAGATCCTTTCTGGGAAGAAGCTCCATTAAGTGAATGGGAGTCCAGTCAGCAAAACGAAACTTGGGAGCTTGTAGATTTACCTCCTGGTAGTAAATACATAGGTTGCAAATGGGTTTTCAAAAGGAAACTTAGAACAGATGGAACTATAGAGAAATATAAAGATAGGTTGGTAGCTAAAGGCTATAGACAAAAGAAAGGATTAGATTTCTTTGATACCTATTCACCGGTCACTAGAATCACTTATATTAGGATGATGATTGCTATTGCTTCTATTTATGATTTGCATATACATCAGATGGATGTTAAAACTGCTTTTCTATATGGTGAATTGAATGAAGAAATTTATATGGACCAACTTTGAAGGTTTTATTGTGAAAGGTTATGAAAACAAAGTGTGAAATGAACAAATCTTTATATGGTTTAAAAAAGCACCTAAGCATGGTGGCATGAAAATTTTAATCATGTTATGATAACTAATGGCTTCAAGGTTAATGAATCTGATAGATGTGTTTACATTAAATATGTGGATGATTCTCATGTTATTGTGTGCATATATGTTGATGATATGCTCATATTAGGCAGTAACCTTGATATTATAGATACCATTAAAAGTATGCTTAGAGATAATTTTGACATGAAAGACTTAGGCCCTACTGATGTAATCTTAGGGATGAAAATCTGAAAGACGTCCGATGGATATAATCTTAGTCAATCTCATTATGCTGGAACTGTACTTAAGAGATTTAATTATGAAAATGAAAAACCTGTATCTACTCCTTATGATCCCAATTGTAACTTGAAAAAGAACAAGGGTGGGGGAATTGAGCAACTAGAGTATTCTCGCATTATTGGCGTGGTCTTATGTATCGATGAACTGTACAAGACTGATATTGCTTACTGTTGTGAGTAGATTAAGAAGGTATACATGCAACCAAGGAAGTATCAACGGAATGCTATCTAAAGAGTTTACGTTACACGAGAGGCACTTCAAACTATTGCTTAAGTTTTGGGAAGTATCTGCTGTCTTTGAAAGGTATTGTGATGCCAACTTGGATATCGGACTTCAGTTGAGTGCAAATCTACTAGTGGGTATATATTCACACTTGGAGGTGCGTCTGTATCATGGAAGTCTTCCAAACAAACATGTATAGCTAGATCCACTATGGAGTCTGAATTTATAGCCTTGGAAAAAGCTGAGAGGAAGCTGAATGGATACGATGTTTCCTGGGAGTAATTCCACTCTGGCCCAAGCCTGTGTCTTCAATCGCAATCCATTGTGACAGTAAAGCTGCTATTGGTTGCGCAAAGAACAATGTATACAACAGGAAAGTCTATACATATACAAATAATACACAAGGCGGTGAAACAACTACTCTCTCTTTGGTATTATCTCGATAGACTTTGTAAAGTCAAAGATAATATTCAAGATCCTTTGATGAAAGGTTTACCTAGAGAGAGTAGTTAGATCCACATCGAGGGGATGGGACTTGAGCTCATTGAGTAAATCACCATGAAGGATACTCAACCTTATGATTGGATATCCAAGATCAAGTTTCAATGAGACAACTAATTTATGGTGATATAGGAAATCACTATCTTTGTCCTCCCTATGATGTAACTAGTTTTGATAGTGATGCCTGCATGTTTTAGGATGATATTTTGAGATATTAATGGGTTCCATGGCTTTGATTAAAGCGGGGTGTGGCAGGACACTCTTTATGGACTCACCTTTGTGGATGTTAGAAGTGGGGCCGCTTCCTATGAGAATCTGAGCTGATTCTCTAGAGACATTCATTAAGTCCGGATTTTAGCCCACGACCAAAATGGGCACAACGGTAAGAGCTTGGCAGCTTTCGGTTGAGGCATCAAGTGTGGCTGTTATTTATGAATTGCATTCACTGTTGGCGGTTCAAGACATTGTGTTCACCGTTATAACAAGCAGTTTCGGTAACCTCTCACTAAGTTAAGGATCAATCTTTGGGACACCTTAGCCTAATTTTGTTGCCTTTTATTTTTCTACGTTTTATCGACATGTTTTATCATTCATTTGGGGGATTGTTAGAAAAAATGGATGTTTTAATTAAAATCAAAAATGCATGGACCATGTTTTGATCCCAAGACCTATTGCTCCCTAGATGTTTTTTCATTTGAATGAATAAAACATTAGTCCCACATAGACTAAAACACTTAGAGTTTTAGACTTAAATACCATGGGTTTTGTCTTAAGGGCATGGCCCTTTGGGTCTTTGACCCCTTTGTGTATGGGGAAATCCCTATACTATGGCAAGATTTCCTTTCCCTTATTGCATTTCTTATTGCCTTTCAGTACACCAGGTGCTTAAAGCCACAGACGCAATCATATGCCGTCTGTCGGTCGGGTCGGCGAAGCGAGGAGGGAGTGGGTGTGGGTGTGGGTTCATTAGAGCCTATCTTTTTGCTAAAATATTTCACCCACACATGTAAAAGAATTTTTACGTTTCTCCCGCATGCTTACCTCGTGAAGAATCTTACGCCTCACACGTGTAGACACAACTTTGTTGACACCTGTGCACATTGTATTCTCCTCGTGAAGAATCTCAAAAATTTTGAATGCCCGACAAAAACGTTTGAACTGTTTTTTTAACGAATGATTTTACTTAACTTTTGCAACATTCGAGATTTTTTTTTTCTGTCGGGAATAAACATCTTCCTGTCTCGCGTGATTCACGGTCATCCAGTCGTGCATTGGATTCTCTCTAACGTTCGAATTGATTTTTCACCTATAAATACGAGATGAAAACTTCATTTGAAAATACACCTCAGAACATTAGTTCTTCTTATTCTCTTCTCTTCTTTTTTCAGAAACTCTTCTATTATCTCTCTTCTGTTTACAGAAACAAACTCTTATAATTCACTTCTGTCTTCAGAAACCAAAGTTCTGATTTACATTTCTCTGAAAACAATTTGATATATACTTTGTCTTAAGATTTTTTGTTTTCATTGCTACTGCCAAGCTCTTAATTAGAGTGATTTCTTTGTATGCTACGAAGAGAAGTGCTAACAGTGGTTGTATCCCGGAGGTGACTTGCCAATTTCTATAGAATCTCAGAAGAGTATCATGCAATATTACCTTTAGGTAAGCGTATCTCATATGTGCCTCTACTAAGTTTTTGATACTATCATCAGTGCATATCCCGGAACAAAAATCACACATCAGAGCAAGCTAAGTATTGTTTCTCAGTTGAATACGAATATTGTCATTATTTCCAACAATTATTTGGTGTTGTGATAGAGACAAGTGTATGTACAATAGAATGGGAGTTAACTGAGCTCATAAAAAATCTCAAGTAGCCAATATGCGATTAGAATTGCTTTTTGTGGTAAGTCAGAGGATGGTCGAGGAACTCAACATACCCAACCTACCCTATCTTCAAGCTTTTGTTAAAGAAACTTTTGAGCTTTTGTTAAAACAGCAGAGAGTCGGCTACAACGGAGGCATTAGCATCAACAAATGAAACAACGAGAGCAAGGAAGAACATTGTTGTTTTTTCCAGGTATTCCATGGTTGTACAGTATCTCATGCATAATTTTGATTATGGCAATGGCAGGGTATTCCATTGTTGTACAGTATCTCATGCATAATTTTGATTATGGCAATGGCATGGGTTCTCTGTCTAGCCTTGCCTAAACCAATTGTTTTTAGAAGAATAAATATTTACTAATCTTTGAGTCGAATTCAAATCCTCATTATTTTATGAATCCCCACACGGTACTACCCAAATTAATATATTGCAATCTCATATGCAGGCGTTTCCTACTCTTTTGTCATCTCTTGTTATGCTTGGGATTTCCTAATCACATTGGCACTCTATCTATGTTGAAAAAAAGTTAAGGTATCATTAAAACATGTTGTTAGAACAAATTCAAACTGCAAGAACCATATATGTGGACCCACCTGAAGATTTGCAACTGAAAATATTTTGCAGATTTTAGATTTTCCTAGGAGTTCTATCAAATTATTGGATAAAGAGTATTACATTAACTAGTTGGAAGCCTAACAAGCTAAGCTCCAACAACATACTACTACATTAATTGAACAGGTTGCTGTGCTAATCTACCAACGAGCCTCATGGGTAACCTAGCCAAGGGAGCCGAAGCGGATTTGGGGGCTGATGACTATGACAAGCAATTGTTCATTGAGTCCGATGATATTTGTTATTGTTCATTGAAATGTTTGTCTTATATAATATGTTATATTTCTCTAATTTGATTGATTTGTGTCTTAATTGGATTCATATCTAAACGGGTTCGTATTAGTTGCAATACAACTTATTCTTACAAGAAATACGATAGCCAAATGGATAAGAAGTTCTGCAAAGATTCACCGAATCGTTGGAAAAGAAAAAAAAAACCACTAAAAGCTCACAGGTAAAAAAGAGCATTATAGCCGATATGAGCATGGTTACTATCTAGTTTTTATTAATTGTGTGTAATAGATTATCTGTTTCCCATAGACGACTTTAGTGTGCATAATCACATGGTTGCAAAATGGTGCACAATTATTTGGTAATGATGTTGTCTTCTTTGATGTCGTTTCTTGCGAAAGATATTTCGTTGATTCTTATACATAAACGCTGTTTTTAGTTCCATTTATTATTATCACAGGTTTTGATCATTTTCAAAATCTGAATGGTGGGAACTTTAAAGAACCAATGGAGATTACCAATTGATCATGGTTGAAACCCTAAAGAATTAAATTCTTGGCAGTTTAGAACTGTTCTTATACCGGAAGGTTACTAATGTTCTTATATGAGCTTTTGACCACTTGATTAACTTCGATATTAAATATTTCCATAATCTATTGGCATATACTAAGTAATATATGTTCATAATTAATCAAAGTTATAACCTAAAATTAGTGGTTTTTTAATGGAAAAGGAGGTTAGTGAAGAAGGACGGTAATAGTTTTTTATTAGTAGCTTTTTAATGGAAAAGGAGGTTAGTGAAGAAGTGATGGGATGCGTCAAAATATGTAATAGTTTTTTTGCGATGGTAAATAGGAAAAATTGAATTGAAAAGTAAAATTGTTTTATAATTTGTAAGGGGTGGAAAATAGGAAAACTGTGGGTGGAAAATAGGTGAAACCTTTTACTAAAGTAATGGTACGTCCGATGAGTATCAACTTTTATGGTAGTTAAAGGTTGGATTACAGTCAGACATGAATACAAAGGGTCATGTGGGGTCGCATGTTGGGACACCAACACCAATTAGTTATTTTAGGAATTAGTATATCTTTCCTTATTAGATCGAGCGAAGCGATGGAGGATTTTATATATGGTGACTTTATGTCAATGTGGTTCGTGACTTTTTTTCCAAATTGAAGCAAAAAGATTGGATTTTGTTTGGTGCCCCATTTGAAATGATGCCACTACCCCTATCTTTTATTCCAATTACTATAACTCCTTATGTATCATATCTTTTTAGGGGTATAATTGGAAAGCAAACTTTAACATAACATATTTAAAAATCCGTATCTCAGAATTTTGCAAATTTTATCTCGTTGGAAAGCTTTTAAAGAAATCTACGCAATGAGCACAAACAAAAATATCAAATTTAGAGTTTTTACGAAAAAATTCGAAGGTGTTTATCCTTTTAGGCATAATTTTTGAAAATTAAATACATAGCCATTATGGAAACCACCACTAAGAGCAGTTCCTATGGGATGAACAAACCTAGAGTTTGTTCATTTTGATCCCACTATGGGATGAAAAAACCAAGAAAATGGATGTTCAAATGAACAGATCTGTTCATTTGAACACCGAGACACTCCGATGATCAACAGCGTCACGGTGAAATGGCACGTGCCATGTCTAATAACTCGGGCGACATCCTAGGTGACGCTGGAGTTTTCCTTGAAAATGCGCATTAGTCAGCTTGGTGCCAACGATATGTCTGATGTCACCGAGTTCATAGTGAGAACGCACATGTATTCCCATCCTGCTTCCCTTCCCCTATAAATTCGTTTCATCTTCAGACTTTTACTCACACCTTCCTCAACATTACATAATTTTCATACCGTGTCTAATTTTTCTTTTTCTTTTCAAACAAAACTACTCGTATTAATTCAGTTTCACAAGTATGTCATCATCACAACAACAAACACCACAACAAATACCACGACAATCACAGTAAAAGAGCACAAGAATTCGTGGTCCGAAGTATACAATGGATGAAGGCGAGTCACTTTGCGAAATTATGTATTATACACAGTAGATAATATTAATGGTTGCAGTCAAGAAAGAAACTCTTTTTACGGTAAGATTTTAACAAATTTTTGCAAGGAAACCGGTAACAAATATGCTCGTGATGTGGATGGGTTATGTCATCATTTTTGCACAATTGAGCGGTAGTTAGTGAATATGTAGCTATTATCACTCAAATGTGGAACAACAAAAGAAGTGGTGAAAGACGAACGGATGTGAACGAAGATGTCGGGAAGAGTGGCAAAGATCCCACAAAGGTTCAAGCTTCCAATATGAAAGTTGTTTCACCATTTTGAGGGTGCTTAACAAGTTTAACCCATACTTGTTGGAAGGTCATCAAGTGCCTGAAAGATCACCACATGGTCCAATCTCGCAGTATTTTGAGAATGGAGGGCTCGCTTCCCTCTTCCGATGGAACTCAAGTAGTCAGGTTCAACACAATAGTAATCTAGATGTTAACACCAACTGCAGAGAAGAAAGGAGGTAGTGTGAAAGCTACAAAAGCAGCAAGAGACGCAGCCCAACGAGCAGCATAAGGAGGTTCAAGTGAGTTCAACTATGCTGATCACAAGCAAATGGATATGCAGATGAAGGCATATATAGTGAGGGACCGTGCCATTGCTTTAGAAAATCAACGGAAAGCTCGTCTTTCGCGAGAACAACACTACAAGAATTATAAGCTAAACAAGTTACTCAACATGGACACCGGCAAAATGAATGAACGACAATATGCTGCATGGAATACGCAAATGGATCAAGTCCAGGCCGAACAAATCCAGGTCGATTCAGTTGTGAATGTTGCAGACAAAGGTGATGCCTCGGAAGAAAACGAAGAGGAATTCAATCTTGATAATGCATGAAGAGGAATTCAGTCTTGCTAAGAACACGTTAGTTTAGTTTAATTAAAATTACTTTTATAATTGCATCAATTGTAACAAACAACTTTTAAATTAAAAAACATATTAATTAAAATAAACAATAATTTTTAAATTAAACAAAATTATTAATCATCTCCCTCTCCCTCTTCCTCTTCCTCTCCCCCTGCCTCGCCCTCCCGCATCGTCTGCTGCTCCTTTTAAAGCCCAAAGGTTCTTTGTTAAATCTTGTTTTAGCATTGCATAGATTCCCCGATTGTGGAGTCTGTCAGTGGCAAGTCTATATTCTCTTGCTTGACGCCCACGCTCTACCACAAGATTATGGGTTAAATCTTCATCTTCAAAACTAGTCCAGGTTGGGTCACTCATGGTTTCTTGAATGACCATATTATGCAGAATAATACAAGTCAGCATAATTTTGTTCATTTCTTGAATATCAAAATAGCGTGCCGTCCCATCTATGATGGCAAACTTTCTTTTCAATATGCCAAAAGCGCGTTCGACATCCTTTACGCATGCCATTTGTTGTGTGTTAAAATCTACATATCCTTGAAGTCGCCGCACCAAAGCCTACCTGTTTATAAGCTTGAACCATAGTTGACCATTCTGGATAGATTAAAATCGCTAGATAATAACCCGAATGTAGTGATTACCGTTGATAGTGAAATTACGGTCATGTAGCGATTCCATTCTTAAGATATTCAAATAATGGTGACTTATATAAAACGTTGAGATCGTTATTTGAACCTGGAGTCAAAAAAGCATGCCAAAACCAACAATCGTAGCTAGATGTAGCTTTAAAATTACAGTTAGTTTTGGATAATGACCCTTATATTGGCCTGCCCATTCTACCGGACACGCATGCCACGTACAGTGCATGCAGTCAACACTACCTAGCATTCTTGGAAAACCCCTCTCGGTGTTTTTTGCAGTTATTCTTTAAACATCTTCATGAGTAGGCTTTCTTAAAAAGGTTGGACCAAAATGCTCGACTATTGTTTGCGAAAGCTTGATTTGAGATACCTAAAGGCGGTTGTTTTTCTCCATACGAATGTAATCGTCAGTGGAATCTTTGGTACCCCGTAACATAGTATACGGAGGGCCGCTGTGACCTTTTGTTCGGGACTAAAGCCTCGTACATCTCGTGCATTATACTGATAATTAAACAAAGGTTGTACCTGATAAATCTCGGCAATAATCCTTTGCGTCAAGTTGCGTCCCATGCGGAATCGACGCGGAAAATCCTCATCGGAATAGACACAGTCGTGATTAAAATAACCATGCATAAACTTTTCGTGGTAAAAATGTCGATTCCGCCATGTCCATATTCTAGTTGCAACTTCATTTGGCTCCAAAGTCTTTGGTATGATCCCGGTTTGTAATTGCAGAATCAAATTTCGTCTTCTTCTATCTTGATATGCATCTTCATCCATTTGGTTCAAAAACTCTATACACATTTCTTCATCTTCTTCATACAACATGTCATTCATCTAATATCCTCCTCAGAAGAATCATAATTCATGATTGGAAATTGAGAGAAAATCGAATTAAGAAAAGATTGATCGGATGAAAGATTGTTGTGTATTTGTGAGATCAAATTCGAGCCTATTTATAGAAGTGGGAAGTAGCGGTTCCGATAGCCGTTGGAAACCTGTCGTTGCTGTTGTTGGCGATTTTGTGCCAAACGCTGGCGTTCAGTAAGATGTCGCTGGCGAAATCATCCACATCTCCAGCGCTAGGTTGGCTGTCGCCCGCGTCATTCTCCATGTCGCGCGTCTACTGTTCCGTCTCCCAGTCCTTTCCCATAGTGGAAAACCAAGTTTGGCCATCCACCTGGCTGAACAAAATTTAGTTTTTGGCCATTGCCATAGGAAATGCTCTAAGGATGCATAACATATATTATGCATCCATATTTTGGTTTAGGCATTAACTAATTTTCTGTTGCAACTAATAAAAAGCGTTAACTCTCTCCCGTTCAGGAAAAGTGATATTTCCATTTTAAGCACAATTTTCGAAAACTGATTGCATAGCCATTATATAAAAATTTAGATTTGCGCCAATTTTTCCGGTCGGCCGTCCCACCGTGGCAGCGGTCATCTAGTTTATTATTAGCTTAGGACTCAAGGAGTCCAAATTTGTGCACGCCCTTAAAATCAGGGTGCGCATTACGGACGTGTTTGTTGGTTGAAAAATCAGCATAAACCAGCTAGAAATCTGAAAGCAGTTTTATCATTTTACTTATTAAATTTTATTTCCTAAAATCACATTGATAAAAGAGAAAAAAAAACTTGTCATATTTATTAAACTTCCAGTAATATCTCTTTCTTCCTCCTGTTCTTTCTATTCTTTGATACCAACCTGGTTTAATCAAGGTTTCTTGCATCAGTGATGTAACGACTTATTCTCTTAATCAGGAAATCAATTTATCAAATGGTAATGTGTCTTCTTAGTTTTTTTTATTCTTTTTTTTTGCCTCATCAAATATTGGAAACTAATAACCAAAACCAGAGAACTTCGATGAAATTTAGTAAGACGAATATCTTGTTCATTCAAGAGATGCATCCAAGTGAACTCCAAGAAATAATGTGTACAAATTGAAAAGAATGAATATTTCCAACAACAGTTTAAATGCCCAAATGCACACTTTAAAATCAACAAGAATATAGGAAACAAATCAACTGTCCCGAATTGGTTCTCATAATGAAAAACTTATTTAGTTAAATTCAAGAGGTTGGACATGCACCACCGACTTTGGTTAGGTGTTCACACCAATCTAGATTAACCTAGAAATATCTAGGATGTTCTTCTACTCTAGAAATATCTAGAGTCAATTATAGTAGGCTAAATTATAGGCGGTTAATCTAGAATATTCAAATGTGTAAAATAAGTATAGTCAAATCTCTAGATTATTCTATAGGTCACTATAAATAGGCAGAGGGTGCTGCATTTGTAGAGTATCGATCAAGTGAGAGTTGAGATATCAAGTGAAGTTGTTATTAACTTCAAGTAAGGTCAGTAGATGTGAGGTTGTGTTGTCTGTGATTGAGTTAGCTAAGTTTGTAATCATTTTACTTGTGATCAATATAACTTAAAGTTTTCATAAGTAAAATTAGTACCCACCTAGCTTCTCAAACTCAACACAAGAGCATCTATTTCTTGACTTCTTATTTTCCCCTAAATCTAGATCAATCTCAACAGATCTGCATCAAAAAAAATATCAAACCAAAATCACCCAGAAAACAATTTTTACTTTTAACTGTTTATTCTTGTTTAGGGTTAGAGCGTAAAGATAGCATTGAATTTTTTTATTATTTTGAATTCTCCGTTCTAGATGTTCGATCTCTGTGTGTTTCAAAAATCTGGTTGGCACCAAAAATAAAGGAAGAATACACGAATATTTGGGGTAAATAGAAAGACAGGATATGTAAAATGTATCCTGGAAAGATACGGCAGTTAAAGAAAATACGGGCGTTTAACTCCGGTTATATATACTGTTTGCTAATGTCACATCTAGGATATCCAACAGTTGCGCGATCAAAATTTTCCCCGTAATGGAGATTTTGGAAATTGTGTTTTTATTTTTTTACTTAACGTTATATGGGAATATTATAAGAAGGCTATTATTGGGGCGTCACATTCCAATAGAGGGGCTTCACTTGAATTTCTAGTGACCAAAAAATTGGTTATGGGGTATTCTTGATTCAATACAAAATGTCTAGATTACCCCTTTAACTAAAATCAAACTTAAAAACTAAAATTAAAATCAAAACCTAATTCTCATTCAAAGATCTGCTCCTCCTCTTCTTCTTCTTCTTCTTCTTCTTCTTCTTCTTCTTCTTCTTCTTCTTCTTCTTAACTTTCTCTCCTTCATCAACCATAAATCATTCCCTCTTTTTTTTCAATCAAAATCATTTCACCATCTTGATCAATCGATGGTTTGAAAAACTTATAATCTTGATTGAATTCTCTATTAAAGGTACGGAAGAAGCATAATGATAGAAGTAATGGTAATAAACAAACCAATTACATCGAAATGGTTAGATTGATTGAAATCTTAGAAAAAATGAGTTTGAGAACTGAATTCTGGTTAGGTTTCCTCAACCAAACCCGTAGTAATTGTTTTCTGATTGGTTCGACGAAAAAAAAAAACCTGTGTAACTAATTTCTGATTGGAATTCCGATCACAAAAAAACCAATGATAACCATTTCTGATTAGGTTAAACAAAAAAAAAAACGTGAATCGGATTCTGATTTGAGTTTTGACTAAAAACAATAGTGGTAAATTCACGATTGAGTTCGACCAAAAACCAGTAAATAGAATCGGTTTAAAATTGAGTTTTCTTAATTTTACCTAGTTAGGTTAGGAGTTCATCATCACCTAACTGTAAATTTGTCTTACGGTTGGATGGTTGAAAAACCCAACGTAAACCGCTCACAAAAAGCTAAAAAAATCAATTTTTTACTTACTTTCATCAATTTTGAGAAATAAAAAGAACATTGTTTGGATGATTTAAAATCTAGGTTTTACTTAGAAAAAAATCTCCAAAATTTCTTATTTTTTCAACTTTTTTCTTCCCACCAAAAATCACTTAATATGATTTTTATCACTTTAATTATAAAAAAATTCTTATAAATCTAATTATTAGTTAATTGTTATGGGACCTTCTGACCCGTGGACGTCTTGATCCATTAGATGACTAAGGTTTTATCCTTTATCTATATATAAAGAACATTATACATATGTAACTCTCTTTGCCTCTTTAATCAATAAGAAGTTCCCCTTCTCTTCCTCTTGGCTTTTACCTAATTATCACTCTTTTACGTTATCGTACGATGTCTTGGTATCATCAATTGAGAGGTGGTGCTGTTTTTACATGTCCCGTGTATATCATATGCCTTATTTTTTTTATTTAACCGCATGATGGATGATTAGTAGTCATGAAATCTCTCTCTCTAGGCTCTATTCTCACATGATTGAGAACTATGCTTGTTTGGTTTGACTGCCATGTTTTGATTTTTTTTATTTAAAGCAGATCTTTGGTGGGTAGATACAGTATCATACAGATCCGTCTCTGTATGATTTGAACTTTGATCCATATCCCACAATCAATATTTGATTGCCAAGTATTATATAATATTACTATTCTCCCATGTCTCTCTGTTTTACGTAACTTTTTCAGCGCTCCGTGAATCGGGCGAAACTTGAGTTGATATAGAAGGTATCGATTTGAACTTTTGTTCATCCGTTTTGGACAGATATTGTTTTAGTTTTATTTGATTGAATCTTTTGCTCTCTGATTTTCAGTCTAATCCCTTCATATATATCAGATCTTATTCTTTTCCAACCCTTTTCTTCAATATCAAATAGCTTTTGAACCTATTTTTGCTCAAATCAATCCATAGAAATGTCGGCTTGATTGATTAGGATTCTATCTGGTTATCGTGAGCTCCCCGGGCTAGTCTACAAAGAAGCATCAATGGTATGTATGATCCGATCTCTTTTTAATTTGTGCTAACCCCTCTGTTTTTGCAGGGATTCATTTTCATTTCCTATTGTTCTCTCTACCGGTCCCTTTTTCATTTCAATCCTGTATACCGCTCTCCCTTATATCTCAAATCCCTTATTTTTACATTTCTAGGCTGTTCAGCTATACCATTTCCTTTCTTCCGATCTCTGATGTCTATTTTCATAGGAAAAATGTCATTCAAATCCATTTCTACAGTAGCCCCAATCATGTTTGTCCTACGACTTTACTGGTGGCTAGTAAGTCTTCTCTTATATGAGTTAGTGGACGAATTGGTATCAAATCAAACTAAAAAACAATTTGCTGTATCATTTCCCACTCGCGAGAATTTGTCCACAGGATTTAACCAAAAAAGCGATTGAACCAAGTTTTTACAGAATTTTTTTCTGAGCAAAGAAGATCAATGGGTTGATGGAGAAGTTTGGAGAAAAAGAAAAAGCCATTACACAGCAAGGCAAAGTGCCCCCGTGGAAGATTCGTAAGACTAGCAAGCAAGTTTTTACCGTGTTACAAACCAGTTGAGCAGATCCCAAAGTGTCCAGTGAATGTAAAACAGAAAAAGTTTTTATAGAAGAGGAAAATTCAAGAGCTTAAACAAGTAACGGAAGTTGAGATGGCAATAGAGGAGAAAATTAGTGTTGGAGCTGTCAAGCAAAACGGAAATGCTATTCTTCGCTTCCCTTCTCTCCTCCCACTCTCCTCCTTCACGTGTCAAGCCCATGTGGCAAAAAAATCAGCCTAACTTCTAAATACATCGTGAATAGTTAACTTTGACTGAAATCATAGGGATTTCAAAATTTCTGAGGATTCCAACATTTTCAAATTTGAAATAACTATTATTTATTCTTATAGATTTCACCTCTATCACTAATTAATTCTTCCTGGTATTTTTGGTTGTTTTCTAGAAAACGGTCTGAGACAATGAGAAGAAGCTCATTCTTAAAATTCTAAACTCTTTGTTGGTTAATGATTGCAGTAGCTTGAAATGGGTTTTTATCTAAACAAAAATTAATGGAAGATGATGAAAACTAAGAAAGAGGGAAGATCGTTCTTGTATTAATGGAAGATGACGGGGAACGATTTATATTTAGTGTTTTACATACAATCAAACAATAGCAGTTCAAGCGAATCTGTAATCCCAATTTTTATGTTGAAAATTATGCTCATGAATTGTTTGCTAAAATGTCACACAAATGTTTGCTAATACCCTTTGAAACCTTTGTATTAGTTTGTAATAGTGATGATTGTATGAAAATTTGTGTTGTCTTAATTTCATTTGAGATCATTGAATTAATTGTGGTAACATGAAAATATTCATTTGCGGGTATTGCGGGTGCTTATCATTTTAACTTTGTGAACATTAACCATTTATCATCTTTGAAGACATGGTGTTTTATACTTTATCGTCCTTTTTTGAACTCATATGTTGAGTGCTTATTTTACGCCTTCTTGAACTCATATATTGAGTGCTTATTTCGCCTCCTGAACTCATTTCAGCTGCAATCGAGTGCGTTATTTGAGGTAGCATTCATGGCCAAAATCTTAAAAGTTTTCTACCGCAATGGGTCTGATAATGCTGTGACATGATTGGTACCACCACACTGCGGTGCACACCAAATAAGTAATGGCAATCGATACAAAAGCTAAGCAAGATTCCGGTTCAAGTGAAAAAAAACTTTGCACATTTACAACAAAAAATTACGCATTCTGAAGTATTTTAGGCCAAAGAGTGATTTTATGGCAACCCTTGATCATCATATTAGGAGAGAAGGCTATGTTTCAAAATGTGGCACATGACCTGCAAGCGATTTACTTACAAATAATGCAAATATGCAATGATCACCAAATCGAATGTACAAGTCGAGAGCATGTCGTTAGTAAGTTAGTAAGACCAAATGAAAGTGCTAAGGATAGTTGAAACTCTATGTATATTGATATGTCAGGAGATTTACATTTAGAGCTTACAAAAAATTTTATATTTCATGAACATTGAAGATCAATAGAGTTAATCACAATTCATGTTGGACACATTGCTTGATTCTACAAAAAAAGCTATATATACAACTTACAAAAACCCCACATTTACAAAAAAAAAAATTTATCAAGTAGTTTAGTGCCAAAAGAGTGACTTTTGACAACCCTTGGTGCTGGTGACATATTAGTAATAACCACGGCATGGAGGCCTTGCATATGAAAATAACTCATTGCACTTGGATCCTCGGTAACCATATTCATGGAAAATTAGTAAATCATTATTGAAAGTATCTACCATTGTGTATCTTTGTAAAAAGCTTTTCAATATGTATACTGTAAAAGCCTTGCATATGAACATCTGCATATTAACTACAACTATTTTTATTCTGCAATTCAACCTAACATATGTATACGTAAAAGCCAATATGTATGGAAACCATTGTGTATATTACCATTTTGTCGTCCACATATGGAGGATGTGGATGCCCATATAAATTCAAGGTTGGTACATATGCACTTGTGGTACTGCTATCTCCATTAGCTTGATACCCAAGGAGCTTGTGGTACTAATTCATAAGGTTGATACATTTGTAATGGTGCCATTCCAGTTGGTTGATACATATGAGATGGTGGCGCTATTTCGGTAGAATCTTTTGTAGCACAACCTATATAATTCAACCATATTGGTTATGGCATTGTAATATTAAAATGATTAATGTAAAAATCTAGGTAACTTACCTGCACATTTCGGTCTCCATTCAGATTGGTAATTTCTTTATTTTTGTTCTTGATGCCCGGTGGTCTACCTCGTTTTTTCGGTGCTGGTACATCAACAGATACAGCTCTATCTTGTACATTACATGCATTCCCATCAGTATTAGCTATAATTTTCTTCTTGCTGTATTTCCATGTACTCTTAAATGTATTACTCTTGGTATCAGGAGGCGCTTCTTCTCTTTTGGATTAAGTACTGTATCATTCACCATATCATTATTCACAATTTCTTCCTCAGGTGAATTATTTTCTTCCCCTTATTTACACTCATTGGTGGCAGGACTCTTCGGTTTGGCCTCAAGATCCTTTAATATATCCAAATGTATGATTAAAAATTATTTAATATCATTGAAAGAAATTTCTGATTTTACAGCCCTGTCCTCAACCTCGCTAAAAAGAATACTCAAGTTGTTATAACGATCACGCTCAATGGTGTTTTGCCAAAACCCAATATTAACTTTCATGCTTGTGTGTGATCTCTTCACATCTTTTCTCCATCTTGTTTTGATGTATTTATCAGGTATCAACTCAATGTCATGCACTGATTAACACATTAAAACGCGTATCTGAGTATCCTTCAAATTCAAACATCCGGAACTACAAGAAACAAGAGTCATTTGAATGAAAATCACATCAAAGTTCATCATTTTTTAATCTTTTGATTGTCAATCTCATTAATCCAAACACTCGCACGAGTAACATAATTAAATGTTCCAATAGGATCTCTTCTTGTTTAATAATATCTTGATAAATTTTCGAGGTTAACTCGTATTGAAACTCTTTGAACTTTGTCAAGGTATACAGGTCATCTGTTTTCCATTCCAAATAGTGTAGCGGTAGGAATCGATTCCGAACATGTGCCTACATCAGCTCTAGTCTCTTTCTCTACCTTATCACGTTAGCTTGCGTCCATACTTCTCTATAAATTGTTTCAAAGTTGTCTTAGGACAAGGTATCCATCGAAAAATGAAGTTCATACTCTGCTTCTTTTAATGTATCTTGCATTCCAGCTAAAAACAGTCATTCAAAAAACAAACGCAACGATGTCTATCTTCATATAAGTCTTTAAGCCATTCATTATCACCACAATTCATATCATAGCATCTCCATCCATTTTTTTCAAACTCTGATGGATCTTGAGAATTATAGACAACCTTTTTCATTGTATACGAATGATAACTTGCGAATAATTACCATGAATTTTAAACTTCTCCGGCAATTTTTTCATAACATGACAAATGCACCATCTATATCTTTTGTTAGGGGAAAACTATTTCTATAGCATTCTGCATAGCCTTAAACGATCAGTTATTGTGCATAGAGGAGCACATCCAAACATACAATCAAGCCATTGTTCAAATAACCATACAAAAGAATCGGTATCTTCATGTGTAACCAACCCACATCCAACAACACTGATTCTCCATGATGATTTACCCCTACAAATGGAGCAAAAGGGCATATTGTACCTGTTCACCAAGTATGTAGTATCAAATGAAATAACCTACTTCAAACTCTTTGTATTCTTCTCTACATCTACCATCTGCCCAAAATACACTTCTCAAATGACCCATGTCGTCTACATCCACATTTGAATAAAATCCTGAATTTGTGAACCCATCTTAGAAAAATACTTTAGAATGTAGCGTCTCCTTCGCCCAATCGTGAACTTCGCAGCTTATCGATTAGATTTCTACAATCTTTCTAAGTACATGTCATATTCTCATGACCACCAACTCCATTTACGCAAACATCATAGCTTTTGTTCAGCCTTACACCTGATTGATCAAGGAGATCTACTTGATTTCTCACCCAGTGAATTAATGAGCGGTTATTGAAAAAAAATCTAGCATTTTCGGTTTTAATTCATGATTATGCTCAAAAAATCTTGCTGATTACATAAGCAACTAGATAATCTAACCGTATCACTAACTTGGCTTGGCAACCACATTTAATTATTGCTTGAGGCTGTAATGGTTTCTCAGAGGTAGTATCACACTTACAACAAACACGGGTGAATGTGTATCTTCTTATGTCTCTGCTGACATTCTTCTTGAATGTGCTCTTCATCATGAAACCGGTTTCTTTCCCAAATGTCTTATAAAACTCCCAAGCATCGTCTACTCTTAAACCCCAAACCAACAGTAGGCTTTATATTAGGTTCAACACCAATGCAATAACTCGACTTCAGAGAATTTCATCATCATGAAAAAAAGTTAGATATCAACATTTAAAAACAACATTTAGTAAGTGAGGCTTTTTATCGAACACGTCTTAGGCATGGTTTTTATACAATATGTTTTGATTCATTTAGAAAACAACATTTCTTCTATAAACCCCATCTATCTCATTATAATCTAACCCCCAAGAACATATCTAAATTGTTGAATTCATTTATAAACGTTTACCTTATCGTTTGTACTTGAGATTTTTCTTCACTATTTCTGATAGATGCATCTTTAACAAAATTCAGAGATAAAATCCAAAGCCAATCGGTTCTTCTTTCTTCATAACTCGGAGAAAAGAATAGAAAAGAGTTTTTTGTTGATCAAAGTTTAAGAAAATCTATAAGATAATACATATTTTCGAAATTCAAATTTTAGTTTCGCTTTAAATATTTAGGTCAAAGCTTTTTGCGTATTTGGAATGGTTAGGCTGATTTTTTTTTTCCACATGGGCTTGACACATAAGGCGGGAGGAGAGTGGGGAGGAGAGAAGGGCGGAGAATAGCATTTCCGCAAGGAAAACAACAAAAAAATTATAAAGAATGGGAATTTTCAGTTGAAAGTGAGAAGAAATGTGGGGGTGAGAACAAGACACACTCCCCGGATCTATGATAAAATGTTATGTTATGGGTCGTGGTTAGTATTTGAGGTGGAATGGGTAGCTTCGACAAAAAATAATCGAGAAAATCATTATCCCTTTTGAAAGCCACAAACCAAAATTACCACAAAACAGGAACCAAAACTCATCTCGATCCCCACCGGTAGTGACAACAAAAGGAAAATGAAAATTTTTACTCACAAGAGCAGAGGTTTAGCCACAAATGGGAGATGGGTGAATGCCAATGTCCCAGACAAGTCAAATTAAAAGTGAATGCTGGCATCGGGGAAGATAGCTCAAACAAGGATAACCAGGTAAGCACAAACTTTTACTATTACCACTCGCCTACGATCAAGAATTGTTGTCATTTAGAGTATTGATTTTGAGATTTTTGCTAATATTTTTGGATGTCGTGCTTTTGAGATTTTGACAACTGACTGCTAAACCACAAAATATTGAAGAAATCTCGCCTTACCTTGTCTCTGTGATCTGGAGAACCCTTTCTACAAAAAAAGTTTTCCGTCTCTAAGTGCACATTCAATATAACACGAAGCGTCATATCCACACAAGAACTATCCTCATTTAAACTCCCACAAAGAATCTTACCAAGCTCTTTACCACCCATCTCACAACACAAAGCCCCATTTCACCTCAGTTTGAAAAGAACCGATCCTCTCACCTTTCTCATCAAAGAATCATACCATCAAACCCTCTTAATGTCTACGAATCTTTTTAGCACGGGCGAGGGCCTAGGAAAACCCACCACTCAAACTCATCTCCAAAGGCTTATCTCGAACATACACCAGACATCCTTTTTTCTTCAAGAAACCAAAAACAAAGAAGATTTCATCAAACCCATCCTTCTAAAGCTAAAATACCAAAATATGGAAATCATAAACCAACAGAGTAATAGGAACGCTGGTGGTCTAGCCACAGCTTGGTGCGATAAAAGTATCTATCAATGTTGTGAATAACACAGATAGCCAAATAGATGTTATTGTCACCTGTAAATCAAACAACTTTGTTTGGTTGCTGTCAGGAATGTATGGGTGTCCTTATAGGATAAAGAAACACGTTAGCTGGGAGTATTTTATAAATGTGGCTAGGAATGTGGACATACCATGGTTAGTTTTAGGAGATCTTAACTTTACCCTTTCTGGAGATGAAAAGCGTGGGGGTACACCAATCGACCAAACCGAGAGTCTCTTCTTCACAAATTTGATTAACTCGGCTGAGTTAATGGACTGAGCTATGTTGGATACCAATTTACACAGGTGAATAAAAGATATGGGAAGGAATTCGTTGAAGCTAGACTTGGCCAGGCTCACAGCTAACCCAAAGTGGGTAAAATCTCACCTAGAGCCATGATCAATCATTTTTCCCTCTATAGGGTGGGACCATAGTCCCTATCTAATTAGAACCACCCCCATCTGGAAGGATGGAGCTAAGCCATTCAAGTTTTTGGGGTTTACATGGAGGAACCATCATGTTTCCAAGTTATAGAGGACTCTTGGGATATTGATCAGGGTTCGGCTGTAGGCATTTCGTCTAGGCTAAAAATGTGAAATATAAAAATTTGGAATCGTGAGTGTTTGGGCGCCACAACAAAACATTAAAAAGATCCAAAAACATCTCCCATGCCCCAGCAATCTTAACCTCGTGGTAACAATTCAGAGGCTAAGCCTCAAAGAGAGCTAGAAAAATGGTACAATTATGAAGAATCTTTTTGGAAAACCAAAGCCACAGATAACAACCTTCATCTGGGGATAAAAATACTGGGTATTTTTCATTCAACGACCACTTTTAGGGCAAGAAAACTTAGAATAGAGGCAATTCAAAAAAATGATGGCACTTGGTGTTCGATGAACCAGGCATTGTGGACTCCTTCCACAATCATTTTGCCTCTATGGCATCTTCATCTCTTCCGATGGTTGATAACCAAATCCTTCAACTGATCCCCAAATGCATTAATGATCAAGACAATGCTAAACTCCACAGCTATTATTCAACTTTAAATTAAACTCATCGTTTTTTATATGCATCCTAATAAATTGCCGGGCCGGATGGATTCCCGGCAATCTTCTTTTCAAAAAAACTGGTTGCTCCTAAAAAGATGAGGTGACAAAAATGATACAAGATTTTTCGAGTCGAAACATATTCTCAAGAATTCAACTCCTTCATTACCTTGATACCAAAAATTGAGTCGCCCACCACCCCAAAGGATTTTAGGCCCATTTCGTTGTCAATACCATCTACAAAATAATCTCCAAGCTCTGGCAGGAAGAATCAAGCCTTTCCTATATAAGCTCATTTCTCCTACCAATCCGCTTTTGTCCCAGGAAGGCAGGATGGTGACAATATAATCATTGATCACGAAATTATCCACACGATGAGATCGGAAAAGGGAAAAACAAAGAAAAAGGGATACATGGGCCTTAAAATAGATATGTCCAAAGCTTTCGACAGGGTCGAATGGTCTTTCCTAGTCAAAATTATGGAACAAATGGGATTCTGCAAAGATTGGATAGATTTGATACTTCAGTGTATAGTTACTCCATCCAGGTGATGTCCCTGTCCAATGGTACCCATACGGATTTTTCAAGCCAACCAGGGGACTTAGACAAGGAGACCCGCTGTCCCCATACCTATTCATAATCTGTATGGAAGCCCTTTCTAGGGTTTTACAGAATGCCGAGGAGAGAAAACTAATTACTGGAGTTAAATTTGGAAAAGTTTCCCCTTCAATCTCTCATCTATTGTTTGCCGATGATTTCTTGATTTTTACCAAGGCAGGGAAAGAAGTGCAAAATTTGGTCAAAATCCTTGACCTTTTAGCATAGGATCGGGTAAACAAATAAACTATGATAAATCTGGGGCTTTTTTCAGCAACTCGGTCTCAAATAGAAAAATAAGGGAAATCCTTGAAATTCTTAAAGTGGGTAGCATAAAGTTGGATGATAAATACCTAGGAGTCCCGTTCTTCACTCACCAATCAAGGTTAAATGTTTTGAACCAATTTTTAGAAAAGCTAAAAGTCAGACTAAAAGGCTGGAGTCGCAAACTTCTCTCCCCAGCTGGAAGAAGAGTGATGATTAGACATGTAGCTGACACGTTGTCAACATACCAAGTGTCATGTTTCATAATACCAAAAGAGATAACAAAGAAAATGGATACCCTAAACAGATCTTTACGGTGGGGCGAGCCAAAGATAAAAATAGAGATGGTGCCCCAAAGCCTGGATATCAATCTGTAAACCACGGGAGGAGGGGAGGTTTAGGTTTTAAACAGTTTGAGGAATTCAATCTAGCAATGATCACAAAAACGGCATGGAGAATGATAAAGAACTAGGACTCCTCACCTCAAGAGTGCTACAAACAAAATATTTCAAAGATTAGATTACCGAACCTAACCAATCTAAAACAAAATAGCTCCGGATTCCGGGAAAGGCCTTTGGAAGGGTATCCAAATCTTCAAGAAGTGGCAATCTGGAAAAATAGGCGACGGAAAGGATATCCACCTCTTGAATCATAATTGGATCCCTCTAAACACACCCAACTCTATCCAAAGAAAGAGACATTAAACCAACAATAGCAAACATGTTGAGTAAAGTTAGTGAGGTTCTAATGGATGACTCACAAGGAATGGAATGTTGATTTTCTCAACAAGTTTTCCGGCCAACATAGTCCAAAACATCATTGGGATAGATCTGTATCAGACTACCAACACCCAAGACACTAAAATTTGGTAGCTAACTAGAAAAGGTGATCTCAGAGTCAAATTTGTCTATGAGTTTCCGATCGTGGACCCTTCGAGATTGGATCATCCCCAACCTCTTAATCCAATTTGAGGAAAATTTGGTCCCTCAAAATACTACAGCGTATGCAAGTTTTTGTATGGAAATGTTATAATAGCATCTACCGGGTCGGTAGTAAGTTAGGTGGGTTACTACTATAGACACATCGTGCACAATGTGTAATACCCCAGAGATGATGAGCACACACTCTTTTTTGTCCTTCGTAGAGCTGTTTGGTTTGGGTAAATTGTAGGATACCAAATCATAATACTAGTGTTTAAATTTGGATCGAGTCATGGATTTCTAATAGAGGAATTAGCCCTATCGAAGGAGTCATATGGAACGAGCTTTATGCTACCACATCTTGGTTCATTTGGAAAGCTAGGTGTCTTAAATGTTTCAAAACATACAACAAACCGGAAACCACTATTGGTCTCATAAAGGTCATCTGAAAACACCAATTTCAATACCAAAAGTAGTAGTCCCAAAGCGAATTCCTTGTCAAACCAACTAGCCAACAACCAAATAATGATCCCTACATAAACCAAACCATGATTTATAATTTGGTGGCATACACAACATCCATTGCTCTGTGGTTGTTGTTTGCGAGTGAGCAGGCAACACCAAAGGACGGGCCTTCCATTGCAGAAGTGAGCTCCCTTGGCCAACCTGACAATGGGGGTATTGAAGCGTTCCAATGACACCAGCAAAACAAAAGGGACCTGCAACATTGAAATCGACGACAAAAGATGGCAATAAAGCTGAAGATCAAATGGAAATTCCACAAGAGCCACCAACAATATGATCATTGATGCATGTGAACAGCACTATACTTTAGGAATTTTTAATTGTAATTCCTAAAGGCGATTGGGCGTCCAAAACTTATCTCTATTGCTCAAAACTATGTTCCATCTTCTGGTGATGGTGACAAACTTTCTATAATTTGTAATGCCCTAATGACTCTCACAGGCTCCCAACCTTTAAATCGGAGGCTAGTTGGTTTAATATATATCCTTTTCCAAGAAAAAAAATATTATATAATATTATATAATAACAAAGTTATATGAATGTTCCCTCTGTTTTTGTGTACTTACATGTATGAATCTATATTATTATTATATTACAATAAAGTGATGATCTGTTTATCTATTGTCATATATGTGTGAATGTGATTATATAAAGTACATAGGCATATCATTATATATATATATATGGTCCCCGTGGTCTAGAATAGTGTATAGTCTAGCTCTATGTATTCTATACATTTCTTGTTTTCCATGTATGAATGATTCTATCATATTTAGTTATTATTTTCCTTTCTTTGTTTAGTTAATAATGATGCTAGTAGTGGAGTTGGTAGTTTTATTTTTCATAGAATAGGTATTGCAATCCAAAAAGGTGTTGGAGCCCGACTTGTCGCTAGGTTACCAACCAAAAAATATGTAATTTAAGTTTTCTATAAATC
>JAJJWX010000182.1:0-18272 GCA_023529315.1 Papaver bracteatum
GTAGGTGTAAATTATCTACAGATCCAGGTGCCAACATCCTAGAATCGGTGTACCCAAATACGAAGAGACGCGAAGTATAGAGCGAAGATTATCGGGCGCGATATTTAAGGAGCCTCGTGGATCGGGCGTAATAATGTCGGACAAGACTTGACCCAGACTTCTGATAAAGCTGACAGGATAAGGCGTGGCGGGTCAAACGAATAAAGAAGAACGGGTCACATCGGATAACCATAAAGACGACAGAAAAGATAGGCGACATCGCGTTAATAATGCGCCTAAAAAGATTGGCCCGAACGGAGGATAGGCGAGGAGTCAGGATACATCGGCCACATGAGACGACGTGAACCGGCCCGATCACAGAACTGATAAATAGATGTAACATGACCAACACCTTAATTTCGTTGTATAGAACTTCTCCTATAAATAGAGGGACTTGTATTCAAGAAAGGTAGGTTGTATTTTTAGGGAGAGAAAAGGAGAAAAACTCGAGTAAGCACGAAGAAGAAGAAAAGTGAGTAGTAAGTGCATCTTGTAAGGAAATCCCACGGAGAGCAACACCTTTGTAACACTTCAAAGTAATAAGATTCATCCTTTCACCCCAGTGGACGTAGGTAATCATACCGAACCACGTAAATCTTGTGTTCATTGTGGAGTGTTTACTTTCATTTGAGATGAGCATTGTGTTTCTATCCTTTGGATGTAGTTTGTAGTAAAATGCATCTACATTTTGGCGCCAACTAAGGGGACACGACTAAGATCTCCGGATACCTTGCCGTAAAAACCTCCAGAGACGATCAACAGCTCCTCAATACACGATTAACGTGTTGAAGTTGAATCTATGATGAACTCTGTTGGCCGAAATAACGGTTGTTTTGAGTCATTTACTTCAAAGCCATAACAGTAGCAGCGTATTTTTAACATCTTCAACAGTTTGATCAACAGAGAGACTTCACGAGCTCACCAGCGACTAACAGTTCGGGTTAGAAGCTATGTGAAGAATCTGTTGAAAGGACGACTGTTTGTTCTTGATAGTTGTATAATTGTCAGCGTTAAATGAGTTGTTTTTAGTTACGGCATGAAGTCGGGTGCTTGGAATAACCAAAAGTTTGTGTATGCAGCTATTTTCATCGTGAGATAAACTTTCAACCGTATAGAATTTTTTAACCGGTGGTGTAGCATAAGTCGTCGGAGAGTTCATAATTAGATCTCGAGAAAGTGGAGCTGGTACAAGTTTGATTTGATTCTAGGGGTTACTTGCCGTAATTTTTTCTAAGCATCATGTGCATAAGATCAATGATTTGGAACATGTAAAATAAAGGAAAAAACTAACTTAAATGCATAGGTCGAGTATAGAGAGCGACGTCGTACGGAGTGATAGCGACGGGAAAATGAGGTCAGCCACAGATTCAGCATAGGGACAATACCCACCTAACAACTGAAGTAGATCTTACACAATAACAGCAGTCGTTCAGTCGAACTTTTTGCCCTTATGTTTGAATTTTTTATTTTGAAAATTAAGTCAAAGTAAGGGGTTCTTTTCGTATTTGCTGACGTAGGGACGGGCGATACTCGGCTTATCACGCGACGTGACCGATGGCTGGCACTTCAGGGACAATTAGGATGTTAAGGAATCGTACAGTCACTAGCAGCAACATCGAGGCAGGGATAACGGGGCCGAGGCAAGAAGACAATCGCCAACCACCGCCCAAGGAATCGCATGCAGCTGCGCAAGGAATGCCTGTTGTAGACGAGGAAGTATATTTGGGGCGAGATGATAACACCCTACCTCTGGACCAGGTTATATTGACTCAGAGAAGAGTTGAACAAATCGATGGACTCACAGCTTCAGACACCGATGACGATGAGGAAGCACTTGCAGAACAAGCTCAGAGGCAAAGGATGCGGCAACAAGCTGAGTACTAAAAATATTTGGGAAGGGAACAAGAGCGTCTTAGGCAGATTCAGCTGGGGCGGGCAGCAGCAAGTAACATCGGACCAACACCTGTTCACGCGGTCGATCGTGTAACCAACCCGATACTACCCCCACCACCCACATTTGCACCATTACAGCCTCGGCCACACCAACCCAATGGACATTCCAGTCATGAAAGTACGGACCCGATGTTGTTGGCCATTTGGAGGGTCAGAGGAGACAAGAAGCGGAACTAAGGGAACTCCAGCAGCGTAATCTAGCCTTGGAGTATGAGAACTACCAACTGAGGAACCAACGGACCAGATCAAGAGGGTCTTCCATCCGAGGGACATCGGGTTATCGCGGCCGATCCGGTCACTCACCACCCATGACGCGGCCGAGTATCCTTAATCAGCCCGATCAGTCAGGTCGGCCACCATTACCTCCGGTACCCCCCACGCAGAGATATGGACCACCCGAGGACTCGTCCACCGACGAAGAAAGGCGAGGAAGGGACGAGCGACAAGATCAGACAACTAACACTAGTAGAAATATGGGCTTTGGTGACAGTTCACAATTCAATACCATGACAGTTCACAAGTTAACTGTTACAAAAGAATTAACTATGAGATATTGGTAACAGTTTCTTATAGAAACTCATACCAATAGTGGTGAACAATCGTGACAGTTTTTTAACTGTTACTAAATAATTTTCCAGTAACAGTTTTTATAGAAAAGTGTTATCGTACGTATAAGTATGATAACAGTTATAAACTGTTACCATTCTTGAGATATTGTATCTGTTTTAAACAAAAACTGATATCTTAATGGAAAGTTATAAATAACAGTTCTTCTAATTACCGCTACTTTCCATCATAGTGGCGGTTCTGATGAAAAACTGCTACTCTTCATTATGGCAGAGAATTTTCCAACATAAGGTTAGTTTGAGTCCTTGGTAGTGGGTCTGTTTTTGTTAATGGGTTCTCCACTTTCCTTCAAAATTTTCACCCTAAAATTTCCTTAAAAACTAAATCCACAGAGTGGCAACCGCCCACTAACTTCGCATCTTGCAAAAAGAAACACGATCTTACTTTTATCTCATTTCCCTCCGGCCTCCGCATACCAATTCCTCACCATTTTATCTTTCTCTACAACACTCAAACCTCCGAGAGAAGAATTGAACGTAGCCCACTTACAGCGTTGAAATCTCCTTAGTCCTTCTCTTCTTCACTCTATATTATTAGAAAAACTAGTGTTTCGGTTCCCGTCTCTCTTTGAAAAGGAAAACAGAAAACTATGTGAGTAGTTTCCGTTCGAATTTGGTCTTTATGTTAGGGTTGTTTAGGCTAATTTTTTTTTGAAATTACACCATTGTTTCGGTGCTCCAATTTTACTAATTTGGTTCGATTTTTTGCATTCGATCGTCAATTTATTTTTTCCAGGAATTAATTTCAGCATTTGGGTTTCTGTCTTGGGTTTCAACTCCGGTATTTCTAATCTAATTTTGTGTTTGAAATTGGTACTTTTCACCTTTCCTGATTAATTCTGGTATGCCTTTGGGTTTTTTCAAATTTTATCTTTTAGGTCTTTGATTAGTTTACTTTTTCTGTTGGCTCTTCAAAGGGAAGGAAACAAAAGTAAAGCAAGATGATTGGAATAAGTTATGCCAAGGTAATCACACTCTTACATGTATTATTTTTTTTTCAAACTGTAACTCCTCGGTTAAACCAGCATTGTTGTTTTATAGTATAAAATGGATGATCAACAAACCGACGAGCAAGGGTCTGCATATTAATTCCATGTTGATTGGTAAAACAATAAAGGGTTTTATTTAAATTCAAACCTCGGCATATCTTTATTTTCTGATGTCAAGTTGTCATAATAGGAGAAATTTATGTGTCTAACTATAGACACAACCCTTAGTAGTTATTTTTAAAGATTTTGGTAAATGTCAGATGTAATGGAGGAGTTTCGGTTTCATGCTTATGGTTCATTAGATGGTATGAGAGAGTGTAATGATGGACAGATATTCCCCAAAACTCGGTTTGTGGTTCAGAGAGTTGAGTTGATTCGTATTTTCGAGTGTGTTATTTTTTTTATGCATTCATAAACCTCTCGGAAACTGTTTCTGCTGCTCCTACTAGATATATTAATTATTCATCGGCTATTGCTTTGTGCTATTGGTCGAAGTCCTGAGGATGACCGATTCCGAGATCATATGGAAGCGAGGTTAGACCTTTACTTGGAGGCCTGTTCCAAATGGCTTGTGGTTTTTAAAAGCCTGAAAGTGAAAGGGTTTAAAATTTTGGAATTACATATGCAATTGATTTATTGTGATTGCATTATGTAGTGGAGCTCTTCAGGAAGTTGACTAGGGGTGTTAGAGGCTATGTTCAGAATAAAATATAATATATTTCAGGTAAGATGCAAGCAAAGGATCTACTTGGCCTTCCATTCTCTTGTCACTGGAAGAATTTTCATCACTTGTGTCGTACTCATTAGGAAAGTAAATCATGCCTGATATATCCTCTAATTGTATAGAAATGGTAGTAATATTTGTGCACTCTGTATATGACTAGTATAGCATGATATGTTGGCACAAGCTAGCATAGTTATTCATATATTAAATGTTGATTTTCCTTGAGAATCAAAGTGATTTTATCTATTTTTCTAAGCATATCCTGTCCCTAAAGCTGAAAAAGTTTGAGGTGCTAACGCTCTTGCATCTTTCATGGGAAATTGGGATCCTAAGGCGTAACTTGATTGAGGATGGCCAAAATTTACCTAGCGGAGACAATCAAACTGAGACACTATATTCCGATTGCATCGGACAAAGCTTTGGGATATGAAACAATGGGAGGCCATAAGGAATGGTTAATGGCCAGAATTTAAGGTGACCAAACTTGACCTTCAATTCTATGCTAAACTAATTTTAGATTTGTATACTGCTACTAATAATATTTGGATGATATAGAATTTAAACAGATGGTGCTCATTGTTTGTGGAATTGCTAGGTACAGGATATATATACTTATTCTCCACAATCATTATCGTCACCTCCACCTCTACCATAATGATTTTCATGTTCACTGGCTTGCTGAATATGAGATAATAAGCTTTATTGTTGGCTAACTACCTTGTGATGCAGTAGGATTGAGTTGATTAACACCTATTTGTTTTCTTAAGGTCTACCATCTCTCGACGTTCTTTTGTTGATCACATTTTTAGATGCTAGTTTTCATTTGCTTTGCAGGACATGGCCCATGAGTGGACTGCTGGAGTAGATGTACTATGTTAAAAGTTTTCGTGTGCCATGCAATGGTGTTCATCTACCTAGTGTGGGGGTTTAATTAGAATCTAATATAATATTATTTGTTATTGTGTGAACTTGAGCCTTCAAAAGGTATTGTGGCTGGATTCTCATAGGGGGTTACGGCAAGAACTGACAAAATCATAAAATGGTCAAATAGATTTATATTTTCATAACAATTTTAATCTCATAAAATCTCTTCGTATTTACTTAAGATGATTTTCATTCAGGATCGCGGGAGGGATGCCTAACAAAAATACGTTCAAGTGGTCCTATTTCATTTTGTTTTCCACAAGTAAGCGCACTAACTTAATTGTATCAATAAATTATGAAATAAAACATTATTAACCTGTAATTGGGAATCTTTTATGTCATATGATTCATGAAAGAATTTATTCAAGGAAAATTCATATTTGGAGTCTTATTGTGTACCTTCAGATTTTCATCTCCATATCTGTAAATTTTGCTAAGCAGTTCTTCTGATCTTGTCTACTTTTGATAAAAGACCTTGTGTTGTTCCTCGGAAAAAAATAATTAATCTTAAATTTTTTGTTTTCTTTTTGCAGGGAAGTCTGTGTACCAATTACGATGAAGTAGAAATCACCAAAGTATGAAGAAAAAGGATAAACTATGTGCGACCATTGGTAACATGACACCGCATGATTGTCGATCTAGAACTAGGAAATGTTATAAACTGATTAGATTTCTGTCAACTCCGTCAAAACATGGATATGTTTTTCCATATTTCATTGCTAATTTCTTTTTAGTCAGTACTAAGAATACTTTTACACAATTTATTGAAGTATGTCGCAACTTAGAATTAACTTATTTGGTTGGGAATTTCTGTATTACTTATTGATTAAATCAATTTAAACACTATTTCTTTCATAATTATTATTATTGTTATCTTGATATTAATTATATCACCGAAGATCACAACAATTGTAACATGAACTCACTACAAATAAGGATGGAAGATGACAGTTTTATCTAGAAAATTTTACCTGCTATGACAGGTTTTTGAAGAAACTTTTACCAAAGTCCAAGTAATTGAGTTTTCAACGGCAATTTTAATTTTAAAAATGATACCTTAACCTGTTAACAGTGACATATTTACTTAGAAATTGTCACCTTAGTGCAACAAATTTTGTTTCTAATGACAGTTTTATTTAGGAAATGTTACCGTAAGTGGTCAACAATAACAGTTTTTTGATGAAACTGTTATCTTATACTCATGATTCGTAACAGTTTCTTAAAGACCTTTCGTAACAGGGCTTTAGTTACAGTGCAATTTTTTTTCCAAAACTGTCACCTTAATATTTTAGTAACAGTTTTTAACTATCACCTAAGCCCATTTTTGTACTAGTGTAAATCCAAGCTTAAGGAGTTGGAAGCAAAAATCAAGGAACTCTCGGGCGGAAGCGAAGAGAATAAGTTGGCCGAGATTATGAGTGAAGCCGAGAAGACGCCTTTCTCTCAAGAACTGGAACAAATGCCGTTCCCACCCAAGTGTACTTTCCCTTCATTCCCCTCTAGATTTGATGGAACGGGCGATGCGATCGAGCATCTTAAGATGTATACCATGTCACTAATCCAATGGAGAAGCAACCCGATAGTTTTGTGCAAATTCTTTCCAGCTAGTTTGGAGGGCGAGGCGCGAGATTGGTTTTATTCGCTCACACCTGGTTCGATTAACGTGTACGATGCGCTAGTCGAGGCCTTACTTAAGACCTACATGCATAACAGTCGACCTCGGCCAAGAATGAACAAGCTGTTTACTCTCGCCCGAAGATTCAGAGAGCCCTTGAGAACCCTAACCGACAGGTGGAGGAAATTGTGTACTAAAATTGGGAAGATACCGGTGGATCAAGCCATCTTTGGGTTTGAAAACGCGTTGGGGAGATCGGACCCCATTTGGATTTCCATGTTTTCTGAAAAACCTAAAACCTTAAAGGAGATGAGAAGAATGCAAGAAAACTACATCGCCTTGGAAGAAATTCAGGCCGAATCAAGAGATAGAGGAATACAAGAAGCCAGCGCTGAAGTTGGTACCGAAACTAAAACGGTCATGGACGACCATATCAGGAAATCAAAAAAGAGATCAGACCCTCCCCCGAGGAGCAGTGAGAAGAGGGAATGGATGGCCAAAGGAAAGAAGCCAAAGCAGGAAACCCGATCGTATACCCCTCTAAACGCTTCTTTGGAAGAGGTGTTCAAGGAAGTGGAGAAGAGAAACGACATCAACTACCCAGCATCGAGGGGGGTATAGTTCCAAGAGACACGAGATCATCCCGAATACTGTCACTACCATCAGTATAGGGGTCATTCCACCAACAACTGTCGAGAAGTGAAAGATATTGTTCAACACCTCATCCGCGATGGATATTTGAGGCAGTATGTCCGACACCCCCTTCGGCCGGAAGCAACACCCGATGCACCAGTTCATCAAGTCCGTATCGATAGGGCGAATCAGTTCGTGAGCACCATTTCACATTCGGCTATGCAAAATTACACCCTCGGCCCAGTAATCACCACTAGGATCCATAAAAGGGATCGTGAAGGTAAAGAAATATTTAGCGTAGCCAAGTCCCTTCCAATGGAACCTTGGATGACGCTGCCCATTTTGTTCTCGGCTAAGGATGTCCCAACAAAAACGGACAGGCACACAGCGATCCACTGGTCATCATATTATTGATTGAGAAGTGGGGAGTAAGAAAGATTCTCGTGGATAGCGGAAGTTCAGTCGAGGTGCTGTTCTACGACACGTTCAGAAGAATGAAACTCTCAGACGACATGCTCGTCCCATCAACATATCGCATCTACGGTTTTAACGACACAATAACCATCCCAAAGGGAGAAGTAACTTTGAGAGTTGGATTAATCTAAGCATAAACACATTTTTGTTTTCGATTTTCTAATCGAGAAGCATTGATAGATCCAAAAGAAATTTAATTGACATGTGCTTTCATTGAGTGTATATCAAAAAGGTATGTGTTTGTTTATCGGGTTACATAACAGAATACATAGAAGAATAGATGGACTAGAGAATGGTAGTAAAGGATGGGGATTTTAAATGAGAAGAAGAATAGGAGGATGTAGAAAAAAGGACGAAAAAAATCTAGAAGACCACCCAACCCAAAAATAAATAAATGAAATAAATATAATAAGGTAGGGACATCTATATTGATGTGCTAAATGAGACTATGCTAGCTCATTGTTTTTCTGCCAGCAGTCAAAGATGAGTAACGACACTTCATCGTGTTAAAAACTACAATTAATGCTCGCTTTCCAATCTGAAAACGGACTGATTACTCGAAAGTCGAACTAATATTAGCGGATGTGATATCCAATTCAGGATTTGCTAATATTCTTTTGTCTTATTAGTTATCATATCACCCCGATTAATATTGTAATATAGAATGGCAGGCTGCGCATGCATGTAATACTAGTCTTATAATGTGAACTCAACATTTTAACTTACCATATGAGGCCATTATCGGGTGCCCATGGATTGCTGGGATTAAGGGAGTAACATCTACATACCATCAAAGGTTAAGTTTCCCGACTTGCAAGGGAATAGCGGAAGTTGTGGGCGACTCCCAGGCGGCACGACAATGCATGAAAGTTGATGTATAAATGAATGAAGAAAGGCGAGCTCGGCAAAGGCAAGAAAAGAACAAAGCAAAGGAAGTGAAGGCGACAAAAGAATTGGAGGAGGTGATTTCACAAGTGGTCCTGGCACACGAGACTTGAGAACAAGACCCTTTATAGCAATTAAAGGAAGCGTCCCCAGTCAGGGAGACCAAATCAAACTTCTCGACAGTTGAGCCGACTAAAGAAGTAAACTTGGGAACGATAGAAGAACCCAAGGTAGTAAGGATCGGGGCATTACTATCGGACGAACAAGCGAGTAAACTCACGACGTTATTAAAAGAAAACTTGGATGCATTCGCCTGGGAAGTGCATGATTTGGAGGGTATTGACCCAAAGGTCTGCTGTCACCACTTAAAAATTGATCCGAAGTTCAAACCGATTAGACAAAAAATGAGGCGTATCGCGCCAGAGTTACAAGTGGCGGTAGAGGTCGATCTGAAGAAGCTACAAGAATCTGGAAGAATAAAGAAGTCCCACTACCCACAGTGGATATCTAACATGGTCGTGGTACCGAAAAAGAAAGGGGGAGTCACAATATGTATTGATTTCAACGACTTGAACAAGGCTTGCCCGAAGGACAGTTTCCCCCTTCCCATCATAGATCAATTAGTAGAATCAATAGTGGGATACAAGGCGATGAATTTAATGGACGGATATATGGGCTACAACCAAATACCATTGGCGCTGGAGGACCAGGAACATACTTCCTTCTTCACACCAAGAGGATTGTATTGTTACACCAAGATGCCATTATGACTTAGGAATGCCGGGGCTACATACCAGAGATTGGTAGGCGACATGTTTGAAGACAAGATTCACGATACCATAGAAGTTTACGTGGACGACATGTTAGTTAAGAGTCGAAAATCAAAAAACCACGTCCGAGACCTTCGAGAGATTTTTCAGACAATGAGGAAACACAAGATGAAGATTAATCCTGCCAAGTGCGACTTCTGGGTCACGTCGGGGAAATTCCTAGGCTACATCATCACCCCCATGGGAATAGAAGCATATCCCGAGAAGGTACGAGCCGTCCTTGAAATGCCATCCCCCGCGAAGGTAAAAGACGTGCAGAAACTAAATGGTTGCATAGACGCATTGGGGCGATTCGTATCACGGTCATCGGACAAATGCAAGGCCTTTTACGACATCTTGAAGAAAGGAGAAAAATTCCAATGGACGGACGCAAGCGAAGAAGCCTTTCAAAATATCAATCTACATATAGCTAGCCTCCCCGTTCTTCAAAGGCCTGAGCCGTCGGAAATTCTCATTCTATACTTAGGCGCGACACCCTATGCCATCAGTGCGGTATTGGTCAAAACATAGATAAGCGTGGAGAAGCCGGTATACTTCGCTAGCAAAACTTTAAGTCCGGACGAGAAGAACTATACCAGAATGGAGCAGATGGTGCTCGCGCTAGCCTTTGCTGCCTCTAAACTACGAACATATTTTCAAGCTCATCAAATACGGGTGCTCACCAAATCGCCTATCGAAGTGGTCTTGGATAGTGCTGGGAGATCGGGGAGAATCTCCAAGTGGGGAGCCATAATCAAATAATATGACGTGATATACGAGACAAGAACCGCGATCAAAGGACAAGTAGTGGCCGATTTATTGGCAGATTTCCCCCTCAGTGATGAGGACGAGGTAGAAGATATACCGGGAATGGTAGAAGAACAAGAGGATCCAGCGGACCTACTAGCCGCCAATAGCTCAACACGATGGGAAGTATTTGTTGATGGGGCGTCAAACAAAGACGGATCGGGCCTCGGTTTGGTGTTTACCACGCCAAAGGGGAGGAAGATCGTGAATTCGTTCAGGTTAGAATTCAAGGCAACAAAAAACGTCACCGAGTATGAGGCGGTGATCCATGCCTTACGAATAATTGTGGAAATGTGGCTGCATGAGGTTCGATTGACTAGTGACTCACAACTAGTGATCCGGAAAATTACGGGCCAATACGCTACACACGATCCGGTGCTGCAAAAATATTGGGAGCTCGCCCAATTTTACATCGAGAAAATACCAGATATTAAGTTCCTCCATATCTTCCGAAAGGATAACACACACTCAGACGCTCTATTGTACATCGCCTAGCAACTAGTAGACCCGAGCATCGAAGGGATACGCGTTATGAGGATTATTAACCCGTCTATCCCAGAAATACCAGACGTACGGATCGAGGTCGCCGTTAGCACAGTCGAGAAATACAAAGAAGGCGACTGGAGAAAGCCAATACATCAATACTTAGAGACGGGTGAGCTACCTAAGAGTCTTCCCGAGATGAACAAAATCAAAAGCAAATCGGGCGCCTAAGAGTTAAGGGAAGGGATCTTATATCGGAAATATTACCTAGGACCACTCCTACGATGCTTAAGCAGGGAAGAGGGCCATATAATCCTATACGATCTACACTATGGGGCGGCTGGAAATCACAGCTCAGGAAGAAGTTTATCGGTTAAGGAAAAAACAATGGGATACTTTTGGATGTATATGAATGAGGACGCAAAGCAAATGGAAAGAGCTTGCGAAGAATGTCAGCGTTTTGGGAAGAAAATCCATGCTCCCGGTGTAACGTTGAACTCAATCATAAGTCCATGGCCCTTTGCTAAATGGGGTGTGGACATTGTCGGGCCATTACATGTAGGAACGGGGAAAAGGAAGTATTTGATCGTGGCCACTGATTAATTTACCAAGTGGGTAGAGGTGGCACCACTAAGGCATATTCGGGACAAAGATGTCTTTAAGTTTATTTGGGAAAATATCATTTGTCGCTTCGGGGTCCCGGCTGCAATTGTCTCTGATAATGGAAAACAACTACAGGGAGAGAACATCGATCTTCTATTCAACACTTACAACATCAGGAAGAGCAAAGCTACCCCGATTTACCCCTAGTGCAATGGGCAGGACGATATCACTAATAAGACAATCGCCGATAACATGAATAAAAAACTGGACGGGGAATATGGCAACTGGTGCGAGGAGCTATATAACATCCTATGGGCATACAGGACCATACGAAGGGAAGCTACGGGATTCTCTCCATTCATTCTTACCTACGGAACCGAGGCGATTCTACCAACAGAAGGGATGATTCCTGCTACAAGAACCGAAGCTTGGAGGAGAAACGTGTCATCCGATCTGATATTGGCTAAACTCGACGACTTGGAAGAAACAAGAGAAATGGCGTTACAAAAAATGGAAAATTATCAAAGGAGGTTACAACGGGAATACAACAAGCGCGTTCGACCAAGAGAATTTTATCCCGGGCAGCAGGTATTGAAATTTCTGGCTGAATGGGAGTGCGACAAAAAAAGGCGGAAAACTAGCACCAAAGTGGGGTGGGCCATATATAATCGAATCTAAGGCGGGCGAGGGATCCTATCGACTACTGCGACTCGACGGAACAAGAGAGCTCAAACCATGGAACATCCAATTCCTGAAACTCTACCATCCTTGACAAGCGATGCGGAAAAATGGTAAGAAAACGTGTCTTCTATCTCTGTGAAACCGTGAGGGGTATGGGATATAGCATGAGCGACTAATGGTCATTCGTACTCGGGGCAATTCCAGTGTGGAAGTGCCGAGGTGACTTACACTTGAATGGTCATTCATACTCGGGGCAAAGCCAGTGTGGAAGTGCCGAGGTGACTTACACTCTAATGGGCATTCGTACTCGGGGCAACGCCAGTGTGGAAGTGCCGAGGTTCCTTACAGTCGCCTGGCTATTCGAACTCGGGGCAACGGCAGTGTGCAAGTGCCAAGGTAGCCTAAGGGTTCTGGTGGTTGGAAACCAGTTCCAAAGGTTGTTTAGACGCGAGGTCTACTCATCTAGGTGGCCTACTTACATCTGAAAGGTCACCACCATCGCAAGTGGGCGTGTCCACTTGCCCGAGATCGGTTGGTCGATAAACACTCGGGATTTTCGGGCCTAGAACTAGGATGACTGGTACCCTTCCACTGAATCCAAAGAGATAGTGATGAGATACCCCAATCAGGACATGGCATAGGGCCCGATGACCCTCCTTGTTGGTTGTGTTTGACAGAAATGGTTAGAATACTGACTTACTTGAACAATGATTGCAGAAATAACATATGAAACAAAGAAGAACTCGATTGCGTCATGCGGCTATTAAGAAAATACGGAAAGCTTCATGTGACCAAGTGAAACGAAGCGTCTAATGAAAATAAAACAAACACCATCGGTGACGCAGCACCCCCATTAAAACAAACAAGCGAGGTAGCGGAAATTAAAAAGGGGAGAAGTGTTCAAAGCGATTTACAACCCGATGGAAGGGGAAACATAGGGACGCAGCACCACAAAAAGAAAGTTTAAGCCTTGGGAGGATCCGCGCCGGACTTCCTATGCGCGACCTCGAGCCGCTTATTCTCCACCCAGTCCATAATGCCCGCCTGAACCTTTTGGTCTAACTCCTCCACATGAGCGACGCGTTCATCCTCGAGTTGTTGGGTAATATGGGAAGCGTTTTCCTTAGCTTCAGCTAACTTTGAGCTCAAATCGACCTCGACTTGTTTCAATCGGCGAACCTCCAGATCTAGCTCCCGAGAGCGTTTTTTCTCGGCTACAAAATCACAAAGATAGAATGTTATTCATCGGGTACATTTTTGCAAGAATAAAGCGCAATCTAGACCTAAAAGAACGGCCTCAACACATCGTCTAAGATACCTGACAGGGCGGGTAACACCGACTGAAGCGACTCTATCGACTTGGACAACTCATCCTCGGCCTTGGAAAACTTCAGTGTTAATTCATTATAGTGTTGCTCATTGAACTTGTTACTGGGGCAATATTTCTTATGCTCGGTCCAATCGTCCATTAACCGATTACGCGACGCTTGGAGCACTACAAGCTGCGATCTACTCCACTCTAAATCGCCCACAACTTTATCAAATTCACTCACTCGGCCCAGTAAATCGCTATTAGCTCGCTCCACCACATCTTTATCTCTCAGTATTCGACGACGGTCCTCGTGAAGGTCTCGATTCTGTAATTGTAGAGCGTCTACCCTTTGCTCCAAACTTGTGGCTAAAGCATCTTTTTCAGCAGCAAGGCGCTGAAAAGATCCCAAGTGAGCCAGTAAATTATCTATCTCGGCAGGATCATAATCAAACTGGCGACGTCGTTCTAACTCGTCTTCAAGTCTTGCAATTTCCTCAGTTTGACGGTCTATTTTGTCGTCTTTGTTTGCCATTCGTTGGCGAAGATTTTCCACTAGATCCTTCTCAATATCCCATTTTCTCTTCATAATCCTAAACTCCGAAGTAGCATCTATACCTATACTAGATACCTCGACTAGGAAGAAGGACACCCGACTTTGGATACTGGCACGATAAACTCAATCAACACAAGTTAAGAATGATCATATACCTTGAGCATCGTCAAGTTCGATCTCCAGCTCGTTCGCGCGACCCTTCTCATTCTGAAGTTGAAGTTGGAGAGACTCTATCAACTGCTTATCTCGAAGGCGATTGGTGGAATACAAGCGTACGCGGTTCATAATCTAACACAAACAAAATAGTTTGCATCATAAGCGACACTAAGAAAAAGAAATCAGAAGCGGGGCATTACCATACATAAACGATTCGCTCACCACAGTGTCAAGTGTCAGGGCGATGTCGCCATAATGGGGCACAACATTCAACATTTCCTCATCAGTATACTTCCCAAAGTTTGAGGAAGTAAGCGCACCCAAGGAGTTCATGATCGGGCCAGAGACAGTAAAAGAAGTTTCAGCACTAGAAGAGGATCCCTCAGTAATCCGGGGCACACAAGGAAGCTCTACCGGTACATCAGTAACGACCTTCTCTACGACGGGCGTCTCCGAGTGCTCCTGTTGGTCGCCCATACCTTGTTCATCGCCTTTGTCACCAGACACATTCTCTCCAAACAGCTCATCCTCATCGGAAAGATCAATGATGGGGCCCGTTTTCGGCGGTGGCTTAGCAGTTTACTTACCTCTACCAGGATTACGCCTCAGCGGAGTAGGGTCAACATCGCCCGCGTCATCATCATCGTGCCTTGGGTGTTTCTGCACAAGTGTCTCGTCAGAACATGTGAAGGAAAAAAACAGGGGCAAGTACATGTACTTATAAGAAAATCATTATGTTTGTTACCTTCCCCTGGTCTTCCTCAAACCTTGTTCCAGTACCTCTTTTCCTAGATCCGATAGTCTTGGTGGAGCCGACCTGAGATTTTCAAACAACAACAAATGACTAACTGACGCCCGAAGCTAACAAGATAAAAATCAAGAAAAGCGCATACCTTATCATCCTTGTCATCATTAACCACCCAGAAAGAATAGGGCTCGATGGGAAAAGTAGGCGACGGGAAGTCACCATGAAGGATCGGACCTCGGACTAGAAGCGGAACTCGGGGATAAATCGGGTCATTAGAATGGCGGGATCGCTTGTTGGAACCCTGGCCGATGGGATCGGCATCCAGTATCATACTTTCAACACCCTCAGTCATAGTTTTGTTGGAACCCTGGCCGATGGGATCGGCAGCCAGCATCATCCTTTCAACACCCTCGGGCATAGTTTTGACCCGATGAGGACTAGCAGCAAAACCGGCAAGATCTCCTAAGGTTGAAGTACCAGCTCGATAGTTGACAAGGAAATTGGCAACGGTATACTCAGGAACATCCTCGGGCTTGTAGGTCGACCACTCGGCAGTAGAACCATGACCATCGCGGCAAACCCTCCACTCGTTCATAATTCGAAAAGTATTGCCAGTCCATTGAGCTAAAGCACGAGAAGGCCGAATCTGGGATAGAATCTCGTAATAAAATGGGCTATCAGGGTTGTATAAGGGAAGACGAAGGCCCAGCTCCAGTTGACCCAAGGTGATGACCACACAATCAGCCGATTGCTCGTGCTTCTTCATATTGGTTTTCTTCAAGATACCGTTTCGGCCCGAGAGAAGGGTCACTTCGTAATTTTGAAGATCGCACTTCTCCTTCAGCTGCTCAATGAACTCTTTATCAGAGAGATCCTTCACCCTTTTCTCAGACCTGCACGAAATAAAAGAAGAGCTATCAGCAAAAATAGATTTTATCGCGCGATCATCATACCTAGAAGGACTTTCAAGCAAAAACAGATAAGCAAGGGGAGGAGCATCAAACTCGGAAAAAAACGTCGTCAACAGACCTTTTCTCAGTCATGGAAGGAGAAGAAGCCATTAATGGAGATAATACAAAGCTCGGTTTTCAACAAAAAAAGCTGAGGCGACAACAGCTACTGTAACAATTGGGGAAGAGGAGATGAAGGAAGAAAAAAAAGAAAGCTAGGGTTTTTAAGCGCAAAGTAACGAAGAAACCTTGAAGAAGAGGTTGCAATGGAGGAAGTGAGAAGTGGAGAAGAAGAAGGAAAAGAAAAAAGGAGCGGGCTATTTAAAGAGAACAAGTTGTAACCGATGACAATGGTTGCAGGTAATAAAGTAGGGATAGTGGGACGCTGCATGGCGAGATCTGTGGCATGGAAGAGGACGTGGCGGTTGAGACGACTTTCTTCCACTCGTGTCTGCTACACGAGCGAAATAACGAGCATAAATGTAGGTGTAAATTATCTACAGATCCAGGTGGAAACATCCTAGAACCGTTGTACCCAAATACGAAGATACGCGAAGTATAGAGCGAAGATTATTGAGCGCGAGATTTAAGGAGCCACGTGGATCGGGCGTAATAATGTCGGACAAGGCTTGACCCAGACTTATGATAAAGCTGACAGGATAAGGCGTGGCGGGTCAAACGAGGAACTATGGTCAAACGAATAAAGAAGAACGGGTCACATCGGATAACCATAAAGACGACAGAAAAGATAGGCGACATCGCGTTAATAATGCGCCTAAAAAGATTGGCCCGAACGGAGGATAGGCGAGGAGTCAGGATACATTGTCCACATGAGACGACGTGAACCGGCCCGATCACAGAACTGATAAATAGATGTAACATGACCAACACCTTAATTTCGTTGTATAGAACTTCTCCTATAAATATAGGGACTTGTATTCAAGAAAGGTAGGTTGTATTTTTTGGGAGAGAAAAGGAGAAAAACTCGAGTAAGCACGAAGAAGAAGAAAAGTGAGTAGTAAGTGCATCTTGTAAGGAAATCCCACGGAGAGCAACACCTTTGTAACACTTCAAAGTAATAAGATTCATCCTTTCAACCCCGTGGACGTAGGTAATCATACCGAACCACGTAAATCTTGTGTTCATTGTGGAGTGTTTACTTTCATTTGAGATGAGCATTGCGTTTCTATCCTTTGGATGTAGTTTGTAGTAAAATGCATCTACAATTGACATGCATTTAATTTATGGTAGTTTACATATTCCATCATTTTTTTATGCATCTTTTGTGGTGGTTTTCATCAATTTACCCCATGTGCTATGTATCCTTTGTGGTGCTTTGCACCAATTTCCCCATGCATTATGCATCCTTTGTGGTGCTTTGCATAATGACTATGAATTAAATTTTAAAAGTCACCATCGAATTTTTCGTAAAAACACTAAATTTTATATCGTTGTTTGTACTCATTGTGTAGATAAAATTTGTAAAATTCGAAGGCACAGATTTTTAGATATGTTATATTACAGTTTGGTTGCCAATTATACCCCTGAAAAAATATGATGTATAAAGAGTTATAATAATTAGACTAAAAGATGGGGCATTTTAGACCTTTCATGTCCCAAAGACTACCACCAAATTCATTTCCAATCTTTTTATCCAATTGAACATTTATGTTAAATTTCATTTGAACAAAAGTGACCATAAAAGGGATTCCCTCTCTACGGGCCCTTCGAGCCCTCCGGTCGGTCGGTCCAATGAAGAAAAGTATTATTTGGACTTTCTCCTTTACCCCCACTTAGTCATGTGTCAATTTTTATTATGACTTTCACCCTTGTATTGGAGACAAGAACGTGGCGGGGAAGCTCTTAAATCCTATGTGGCATGCTATTTTAAGACATTTACCCCTTGCACTGGATATGCTCTTAGTCTCTGGATTGGTGTTTCTGACCCTTTTTAATGCAATTAGTTTATCATGCAATTAATTCTTTGATCCATTTTGTTCTATTTTTCAACAAAGAAAACTTTTTATTAATGGACACCTAAAGTTGCGATGAGGCAGGGACAGACCCAGAAATCTTCCAAGAATTGGGCTAGAATATTACTAGTTTTCAATGCGCCTGACCCCACAATTAATTTCTGGGGACGAGTTATATAATTAGTGATTAATTGGAATTTGCATGTCAAATACTAAATAAATAAATAATTATAAGATTAAAATCCCCAAATTTTACTTACAGATAGTGATCGGAGAAGGGAGTTTATGAAGTTATTTTAGCTGTTTATTAACTTTGATTACATTCAGTTGGATAC
>JAJJWX010000183.1:0-241764 GCA_023529315.1 Papaver bracteatum
GACCCGTGCGATACACGCGTATGCCATGCAGCAAGTTTATCTTCTACTCGGATTTATGCGGGCAAAAATACATATTTTGACCCATGCCATACGCGCGTATGCCATGCACCAAGTTCCTCTTCTACTCGGATTTATGCGGAAAAAATACATATTTTGACCCATGCGATATCTTAGCGTATGCCATGCACCAAGTTCCTCTTCTAGTCGGATTTATGCGGGCAAAAAATACATATTTTGACCCATGCGATACGCGCGTATCCCATGCACCAACTCCCTCTCTCTTCTACTCGGATTTATGCGGGCAAAAATACATATTTTGACCCATGCGATACGCGCGTATGCCATGCACCAAGTTCCTCTTCTACTCGGATTTATGCGGGCAAAAATACATATTTTGACCCATGCGATACGCGCATATGCCATGCACCAAGTTCCTCTTCTACTCGGATTTATGCGGGCAAAAATACATATTTTGACCCATGCGATACGCGCGTATGCCATGCACCAACTTCCTCTCTCTTTTACTCGGATTTATGCGGGCAAAAATACATATTTTGACCCATGCGATACGCGCGTATGCCATGCACCAACTTCCTCTTCTACTCGGATTTATGCGGGCAAAAATACATATTTTGACCCTCGGATTTATGCGGGCAAAAATACATATTTTGACCCATGCGATACGCGCGTATCCCATGCACCAACTTCCTCTTCTACTCGGATTTATGCGGGCAAAAATACATATTTTGACCCATGCGATACGCGCGTATGCCATGCACCAAGTTCCTCTTCTACTCGGATTTATGCGGGCAAAAATACATATTTTGACCCATGCGATACGCGCGTATGCCATGCACCAACTTTCCTCTTCTACTCGGATTTATGCGGGCAAAAATACATATTTTGACCCATGCGATACGCGTGTATGCCATGCACCAACTTCCTCTTCTACTCGGATTTATGTGGGCAAAAATACATATTTTGACCCATGCGATCTGTGGCGTATCCCATGCACCAAGTTCCTCTTCTACTCGGATTTATGCGGGCAAAAAAACATATTTTGACCCATGCGATACGCGCGTATACCATGCACCAAGTTCCTCTTCTACTCGGATTTATGCGGGCAAAAATACATATTTTGACCCATGCGATACGCGCGTATGCCATGCACCAACTTCCTCTTCTACTCGGATTTATGCGGGCAAAAATACATATTTTGACCCATGCGATACGCGCGTATCCCATGCACCAAGTTCCTCTTCTACTCTTATTTATGCGGGCAAAAATACATATTTTGACCCATGCGATACGCGCGTATGCCATGCACCAACTTCCTCTTCTACTCGGATTTATGCGGGCAAAAATACATATTTTGACCCATGCGATATGCGCGTATGCCATGCACCAACTTCCTCTTCTACTCGGATTTATGCGGGCAAAAATACATATTTTGACCCGTGCGATACGCGCGTATGCCATGCACCAACTCCCTCTCTCTTTTACTCGGATTTATGCGGGCAAAAATACATATTTTGACCCATGCGATACGCGCGTATGCCATGCACCAAGTTCCTCTTCTACTCGGATTTATGCGGGCAAAAATACATATTTTGACCCATGCGATACGCGCGTATCCCATGCACCAACTTCCTCTTCTACTCGGATTTATGCGGGCAAAAATACATATTTTGACCCATGCGATATGCGCGTATGCCATGCACCAAGTTCCTCTTCTACTCGGATTTATGCGGGCAAAAATACATATTTTGACCCATGCGATACGCGCGTATGCCATGCACCAACTTCCTCTTCTACTCGGATTTATGTGGGAAAAAATACATATTTTGACCCATGCGATACGCGCGTATGCCATGCACCAACTTCCTCTTCTACTCGGATTTATGCGGGCAAAAATACATATTTTGACCCATGCGATACGCGCGTATGCCATGCACCAAGTTCCTCTTCTACTTTCGATTTATGCGGGCAAAAATACATATTTTGACCCATGCGATACGCGCGTATGCCATGCACCAAGTTCCTCTTCTACTCGGATTTATGCGGGGCAAAAATACATATTTTGACCCATGCGATACGCGCGTATGCCATGCACCAAGTTCCTCTTCTACTCGGATTTATGTGGGCAAAAATACATATTTTGACCCATGCGATACGCGCGTATTCCATGCACCAAGTTCCTCTTCTACTCGGATTTATGCGGGCAAAAATACATATTTTGACCCATGCGATACGCGCGTATGCCATGCACCAACTTCCTCTTCTACTCCTCGGATTTATGCGGGCAAAAATACATATTTTGACCCATGCGATACGCGCGTATGCCATGCACCAAGTTCCTCTTCTACTCGGATTTATGCGGGCAAAAATACATATTTTGACCCATGCGATACGCGCGTATGCCATGCACCAAGTTCCTCTTCTACTCGGATTTATGCGGGCAAAAATACATATTTTGACCCATGCGATACGCGCGTATGCCATGCACCAAGTTCCTCTTCTACTCGGATTTATGCGGAAAAAAATACATATTTTGACCCATGCGATACGCGCGTATGCCATGCACCAACTTCCTCTTCTACTCGGATTTATGTGGGCAAAAATACATATTTTGACCCATGCACCAAGTTCCTCTTCTACTCGGATTTATGTAGGCAAAAATACATATTTTGACCCATGCGATACGCGCGTATGCCATGCACCAACTTCCTCTTCTACTCGGATTTATGTGGGCAAAAATACATATTTTGACCCATGCGATACGCGCGTATGCCATGCACCAACTTCCTCTTCTACTCGGATTTATGCGGGGAAAAATACATATTTTGACCCATGCGATATGCGCGTATGCCATGCACCAAGTTCCTCTTCTGCTCGGATTTATGTGGGCAAAAATACATATTTTGACCCATGCGATATGCGCGTATGCCATGCACCAAGTTCCTCTTCTACTCGGATTTATGGGCAAAAATACATATTTTGACCCATGTGATATGCGCGTATGCCATGCACCAAGTTCCTCTTCTACTCGGATTTATGCGGGCAAAAATACATATTTTGACCCATGCGATACGCGCGTATGCCATGCACCAAGTTCCTCTTCTACTCGAATTTATAAGGGAAAAAATACATATTTTGACCCATGCGATACGCGCGTATCCCATGCACCAAGTTCCTCTTCTACTCGGATTTATGTGGGCAAAAATACATATTTTGACCCATGCGATATGCGCGTATGCCATGCACCAAGTTCCTCTTCTACTCGGATTTATGCGGGCAAAAATACATATTTTGACCCATGCGATACGCGCGTATGCCATGCACCAAGTTCCTCTTCTACTCGGATTTATGTGGGCAAAAATACATATTTTGACCCATGCGATACGCGCGTATGCCATGCACCAAGTTCCTCTTCTACTCGGATTTATGTGGGCAAAAATACATATTTTGACCCATGCGATACGCGCGTATGCCATGCACCAACTTCCTCTTCTACTCGGATTTATGTGGGCAAAAATACATATTTTGACCCATGCGATACGCGCGTATGCCATGCACCAAGTTCCTCTTCTACTCGGATTTATGTGGGCAAAAATACATATTTTGACCCATGCGATACGCGCGTATGCCATGCACCAAGTTCCTCTTCTACTCGGATTTATGTGGGCAAAAATACATATTTTGACCCATGCGATACGCGTGTATCCCATGCACCAAGTTCCTCTTCTACTCGGATTTATGTGGGCAAAAATACATATTTTGACCCATGCGATACGCGCGTATCCCATGCACCAAGTTCCTTTTCTACTCGGATTTATGCGGGCAAAAATACATATTTTGACCCATGCGATACGCGCGTATGCCATGCACCAAGTTCCTCTTCTACTCGGATTTATGTGGGCAAAAATACATATTTTGACCCATGCGATACGCGCGTATGCCATGCACCAAGTTCCTCTTCTACTCGGATTTATGCGGGCAAAAATACATATTTTGACCCATGCGATACGCGCGTATGCCATGCACCAAGTTCCTCTTCTACTCGGATTTATGTGGGCAAAAATACATATTTTGACCCATGCGATACGCGCGTATGCCATGCACCAAGTTCCTCTTCTACTCGGATTTATGTGGGCAAAAATACATATTTTGACCCATGCGATACGCGCGTATGCCATGCACCAAGTTCCTCTTCTACTCGGATTTATGTGGGCAAAAATACATATTTTGACCCATGCGATACGCGCGTATGCCATGCACCAAGTTCCTCTTCTACTCGGATTTATGTGGGCAAAAATACATATTTTGACCCATGCGATACGCGCGTATGCCATGCACCAACTTCCTCTTCTACTCGGATTTATGCGGGCAAAAATACATATTTTGACCCATGCGATACGCGCGTATGCCATGCACCAACTTCCTCTTCTACTCGGATTTATGCGGGCAAAAATACATATTTTGACCCATGCGATACGCGCGTATGCCATGCACCAAGTTCCTCTTCTACTCGGATTTATGCGGGCAAAAATACATATTTTGACCCATGCGATATGCGCGTATGCCATGCACCAAGTTCCTCTTCTACTCGGATTTATGCGGGCAAAAATACATATTTTGACCCATGCGATACGCGCGTATGCCATGCACCAAGTTCCTCTTCTACTCGGATTTATGTGGGCAAAAATACATATTTTGACCCATGCGATATGCGCGTATGCCATGCACCAAGTTTCCTCTTCTACTCGGATTTATGTGGGCAAAAATACATATTTTGACCCATGCGATACGCGCGTATGCCATGCACCAAGTTCCTCTTCTACTCGGATTTATGTGGGCAAAAATACATATTTTGACCCATGCGATACGCGCGTATGCCATGCACCAAGTTCCTCTTCTACTCGGATTTATGTGGGCAAAAATACATATTTTGACCCATGCGATACGCGCGTATGCCATGCACCAAGTTCCTCTTCTACTCGGATTTATGTGGGCAAAAATACATATTTTGACCCATGCGATACGCGCGTATGCCATGCACCAACTTCCTCTTCTACTCGGATTTATGTGGGCAAAAATACATATTTTGACCCATGCGATATGCGCGTATGCCATGCACCAAGTTCCTCTTCTACTCGGATTTATGTGGGCAAAAATACATATTTTGACCCATGCTATATGCGAGTATACCATGCACCAAGTTCCTCTTCTACTCGGATTTATGTGGGAAAAAAATACATATTTTGACCCATGCGATACGCGCGTATGCCATGCACCAAGTTCCTCTTCTACTCGGATTTATGTGGGCAAAAATACATATTTTGACCCATGCGATACGCGCGTATGCCATGCACCAAGTTCCTCTTCTACTCGGATTTATGTGGGCAAAAATACATATTTTGACCCATGCGATATGCGCGCGTATGCCATGCACCAAGTTCCTCTTCTACTCGGATTTATGTGGGCAAAAATACATATTTTGACCCATGCGATACGCGCGTATGCCATGCACCAAGTTCCTCTTCTACTCGGATTTATGTGGGCAAAAATACATATTTTGACCCATGCGATACGCGTGTATGCCATGCACCAAGTTCCTCTTCTACTCGGATTTATGTGGGCAAAAATACATATTTTGACCCATGCGATACGCGCGTATGCCATGCACCAAGTTCCTCTTCTACTCGGATTTATGCGGGCAAAAATACATATTTTGACCCATGCGATACGCGCGTATGCCATGCACCAACTCTCTCTTCTACTCGGATTTATGCGGGCAAAAATACATATTTTGACCCATGCGATACGCGCGTATCCCATGCACCAAGTTCCTCTTCTACTCGGATTTATGTGGGAAAAAATACATATTTTGACCCATGCGATATGCGCGTATGCCATGCACCAACTTCCTCTTCTACTCGGATTTATGCGGGCAAAAATACATATTTTGACCCATGCGATACGCGCGTATGCCATGCACCAAGTTCCTCTTCTACTCGGATTTATGCGGGAAAAAATACATATTTTGACCCATGCGATACGCGCGTATGCCATGCACCAACTTCCTCTTCTACTCGGATTTATGCGGGCAAAAATACATATTTTGACCCATGCGATATGCGCGTATGCCATGCACCAAGTTCCTCTTCTACTCGGATTTATGCGGGCAAAAATACATATTTTGACCCATGCGATACGCGCGTATGCCATGCACCAAGTTCCTCTTCTACTCGGATTTATGCGGGCAAAAATACATATTTTGACCCATGCGATACGCGCGTATGCCATGCACCAAGTTCCTCTTCTACTCGGATTTATGCGGGCAAAAATACATATTTTGACCCATGTGATACGCGCGTATGCCATGCACCAACTTCCTCTTCTACTCGGATTTATGTGGGCAAAAATACATATTTTGACCCATGCGATACGCGCGTATGCCATGCACCAAGTTCCTCTTCTACTCGGATTTATGTGGGAAAAAATACATATTTTGACCCATGCGATATGCGCGTATGCCATGCACCAAGTTCCTCTTCTACTCGGATTTATGTGGGCAAAAATACATATTTTGACCCATGCGATACGCGCGTATGCCATGCACCAAGTTCCTCTTCTACTCGGATTTATGTGGGCAAAAATACATATTTTGACCCATGCGATATGCGCGTATGCCATGCACCAAGTTCCTCTTCTACTCGGATTTATGTGGGCAAAAAAACATATTTTGACCCATGCGATACGCGCGTATGCCATGCACCAAGTTCCTCTTCTCCTCGGATTTATGTGGGCAAAAATACATATTTTGACCCATGCGATACGCGCGTATGCCATGCACCAAGTTCCTCTTCTCTTCTACTCGGATTTATATGGGCAAAAATACATATTTTGACCCATGCGATACGCGCGTATGCCATGCACCAAGTTCCTCTTCTACTCGGATTTATGCGGGCAAAAATACATATTTTGACCCATGCGATACGCGCGTATGCCATGCACCAAGTTCCTCTTCTACTCGGATTTATGTGGGCAAAAATACATATTTTGACCCATGCGATACGCGCGTATGCCATGCACCAAGTTCCTCTTCTACTCGGATTTATGCGGGCAAAAATACATATTTTGACCCATGCGATACGCGCGTATGCCATGCACCAAGTTCCTCTTCTACTCGGATTTATGCGGGCAAAAAATACATATTTTGACCCATGCGATATGCGCGTATGCCATGCACCAAGTTCCTCTTCTACTCGGATTTATGTGGGCAAAAATACATATTTTGACCCATGCGATATGCGCGTATGCCATGCACCAAGTTCCTCTTCTACTCGGATTTATGTGGGAAAAAATACATATTTTGACCCATGCGATATGCGCGTATGCCATGCACCAAGTTCCTCTTCTACTCGGATTTATGCGGGCAAAAATACATATTTTGACCCATGCGATAAGCGCGTATGCCATGCACCAAGTTCCTCTTCTACTCGGATTTATAAGGGCAAAAATACATATTTTGACCCATGCGATACGCGCGTATCCCATGCACCAAGTTCCTCTTCTACTCGGATTTATGCGGGCAAAAATACATATTTTGACCCATGCGATACGCGCGTATGCCATGCACCAAGTTCCTCTTCTACTCGGATTTATGTGGGCAAAAATACATATTTTGACCCATGCGATACGCGCGTATCCCATGCACCAAGTTCCTCTTCTACTCGGATTTATGCGGGCAAAAATACATATTTTGACCCATGCGATACGCGCGTATGCCATGCACCAAGTTCCTCTTCTACTCGGATTTATGTGGGCAAAAATACATATTTTGACCATGCACCAAGTTCCTCTTCTACTCGGATTTATGTGGGCAAAAATACATATTTTGACCCATGCGATACGCGCGTATGCCATGCACCAAGTTCCTCTTCTACTCGGATTTATGTGGGCAAAAATACATATTTTGACCCATGCGATACGCGCGTATGCCATGCACCAAGTTCCTCTTCTACTCGGATTTATGTGGGCAAAAATACATATTTTGACCCATGCGATACGCGCGTATGCCATGCACCAAGTTCCTCTTCTACTCGGATTTATGCGGGCAAAAATACATATTTTGACCCATGCGATACGCGCGTATGCCATGCACCAAGTTCCTCTTCTACTCGGATTTATGCGGGCAAAAATACATATTTTGACCCATGCGATATGCGCGTATGCCATGCACCAAGTTCCTCTTCTACTCGGATTTATGTGGGCAAAAATACATATTTTGACCCATGCGATACGCGCGTATGCCATGCACCAAGTTCCTCTTCTACTCGGATTTATGCGGGCAAAAATACATATTTTGACCCATGCGATACGCGCGTATGCCATGCACCAAGTTCCTCTTCTACTCGGATTTATGTGGGCAAAAATACATATTTTGACCCATGCGATACGCGCGTATGCCATGCACCAAGTTCCTCTTCTACTCGGATTTATGTGGGCAAAAATACATATTTTGACCCATGCGATACGCGCGTATGCCATGCACCAAGTTCCTCTTCTCCTCGGATTTATGTGGGAAAAAATACATATTTTGACCCATGCGATACGCGCGTATGCCATGCACCAAGTTCCTCTCTTCTACTCGGATTTATGTGGGCAAAAATACATATTTTGACCCATGCGATACGCGCGTATGCCATGCACCAAGTTCCTCTTCTACTCGGATTTATGTGGGCAAAAATACATATTTTGACCCATGCGATACGCGCGTATGCCATGCACCAAGTTCCTCTTCTACTCGGATTTATGTGGGCAAAAATACATATTTTGACCCATGCGATACGCTCGGATTTATGTATGACCCACCAAGTTCCTCTTCTACTCGGATTTATGTGGGCAAAAATACATATTTTGACCCATGCGATACGCGCGTATGCCATGCACCAAGTTCCTCTTCTACTCGGATTTATGTGGGCAAAAATACATATTTTGACCCATGCGATACGCGCGTATGCCATGCACCAAGTTCCTCTTCTACTCGGATTTATGTGGGCAAAAATACATATTTTGACCCATGCGATACGCGCGTATGCCATGCACCAAGTTCCTCTTCTACTCGGATTTATGTGGGCAAAAATACATATTTTGACCCATGCGATACGCGCGTATGCCATGCACCAAGTTCCTCTTCTACTCGGATTTATGTGGGCAAAAATACATATTTTGACCCATGCGATACGCGCGTATGCCATGCACCAAGTTCCTCTTCTACTCGGATTTATGTGGGCAAAAATACATATTTTGACCCATGCGATACGCGCGTATGCCATGCACCAAGTTCCTCTTCTACTCGGATTTATGTGGGCAAAAATACATATTTTGACCCATGTGATATGCGCGTATGCCATGCACCAAGTTCCTCTTCATGCACCGCATGTACTACTCGGATTGGGGGCAAAAATACATATTTTGACCCATGCGATACGCGCGTATGCCATGCACCAAGTTCCTCTTCTACTCGGATTTATGCGGGCAAAAATACATATTTTGACCCATGCGATACGCGCGTATCCCATGCACCAAGTTCCTCTTCTACTCGGATTTATGTGGGCAAAAATACATATTTTGACCCATGCGATACGCGCGTATGCCATGCACCAAGTTCCTCTTCTACTCGGATTTATGTGGGCAAAAATACATATTTTGACCCATGCGATACGCGCGTATGCCATGCACCAAGTTCCTCTTCTACTCGGATTTATGCGGGCAAAAATACATATTTTGACCCATGCGATACGCGCGTATGCCATGCACCAAGTTCCTCTTCTACTCGGATTTATGCGGGCAAAAATACATATTTTGACCCATGCGATACGCGCGTATGCCATGCACCAAGTTCCTCTTCTACTCGGATTTATGCGGGCAAAAATACATATTTTGACCCATGCGATACGCGTGTATCCCATGCTATCCCATGCACCAACTTCCTCTTCTACTCGGATTTATGTGGGCAAAAATACATATTTTGACCCATGCGATACGCGCGTATGCCATGCACCAAGTTCCTCTTCTACTCGGATTTATGTGGGCAAAAATACATATTTTGACCCATGCGATACGCGCGTATGCCATGCACCAAGTTCCTCTTCTACTCGGATTTATGCGGGCAAAAATACATATTTTGACCCATGCGATACGCGCGTATGCCATGCACCAAGTTCCTCTTCTACTCGGATTTATGCGGGCAAAAATACATATTTTGACCCATGCGATACGCGCGTATGCCATGCACCAAGTTCCTCTTCTACTCGGATTTATGTGGGCAAAAATACATATTTTGACCCATGCGATACGCGCGTATGCCATGCACCAAGTTCCTCTTCTACTCGGATTTATGTGGGCAAAAATACATATTTTGACCCATGCGATACGCGCGTATGCCATGCACCAAGTTCCTCTTCTACTCGGATTCATGTGGGCAAAAATACATATTTTGACCCATGCGATACGCGCGTATGCCATGCACCAAGTTCCTCTTCTACTCGGATTTATGTGGGCAAAAATACATATTTTGACCCATGCGATACGCGCGTATGCCATGCACCAACTTCCTCTTCTACTCGGATTTATGTGGGCAAAAATACATATTTTGACCCATGCGATACGCGCGTATGCCATGCACCAAGTTCCTCTTCTACTCGGATTTATGTGGGCAAAAATACATATTTTGACCCATGCGATACGCGCGTATGCCATGCACCAAGTTCCTCTTCTACTCGGATTTATGTGGGCAAAAATACATATTTTGACCCATGCGATACGCGCGTATGCCATGCACCAAGTTCCTCTTCTACTCGGATTTATGTGGGCAAAAATACATATTTTGACCCATGCGATACGCGCGTATGCCATGCACCAAGTTCCTCTTCTACTCGGATTTATGTGGGCAAAAATACATATTTTGACCCATGCGATACGCGCGTATGCCATGCACCAAGTTCCTCTTCTACTCGGATTTATGTGGGCAAAAATACATATTTTGACCCATGCGATACGCGCGTATGCCATGCACCAAGTTCCTCTTCTACTCGGATTTATGCGGGCAAAAATACATATTTTGACCCATGCGATACGCGCGTATGCCATGCACCAAGTTCCTCTTCTACTCGGATTTATGTGGGCAAAAATACATATTTTGACCCATGCGAGTATGCACCAATATCTCGGATTTATGTGGCGCGTATGCCATGCACCAAGTTCCTCTTCTACTCGGATTTATGCGGGCAAAAATACATATTTTGACCCATGCGATACGCGCGTATGCCATGCACCAAGTTCCTCTTCTACTCGGATTTATGCGGGCAAAAATACATATTTTGACCCATGCGATACGCGCGTATGCCATGCACCAACTTCCTCTTCTACTCGGATTTATGTGGCAAAAATACATATTTTGACCCATGCGATACGCGCGTATGCCATGCACCAAGTTCCTCTTCTACTCGGATTTATGTGGGCAAAAATACATATTTTGACCCATGCGATACGCGCGTATGCCATGCACCAAGTTCCTCTTCTACTCGGATTTATGTGGGCAAAAATACATATTTTGACCCATGCGATACGCGCGTATCCCATGCACCAAGTTCCTCTTCTACTCGGATTTATGCGGGCAAAAAAATACATATTTTGACCCATGCGATATTTATGTGGGAAAACAATACATGCGCGTATCCCATGCACCAAGTTCCTCTTCTACTCGGATTTATGTGGGCAAAAATACATATTTTGACCCATGCGATACGCGCGTATGCCATGCACCAAGTTCCTCTTCTACTCGGATTTATGCGGGCAAAAAATACATATTTTGACCCATGCGATACGCGCGTATGCCATGCACCAAGTTCCTCTTCTACTCGGATTTATGTGGGCAAAAATACATATTTTGACCCATGCGATACGCGCGTATGCCATGCACCAAGTTCCTCTTCTACTCGGATTTATGTGGGCAAAAATACATATTTTGACCCATGCGATACGCGCGTATGCCATGCACCAAGTTCCTCTTCTACTCGGATTTATGTGGGCAAAAATACATATTTTGACCCATGCGATACGCGCGTATGCCATGCACCAAGTTCCTCTTCTACTCGGATTTATGTGGGCAAAAATACATATTTTGACCCATGCGATACGCGCGTATGCCATGCACCAAGTTCCTCTTCTACTCGGATTTATGCGGGCAAAAATACATATTTTGACCCATGCGATACGCGCGTATGCCATGCACCAAGTTCCTCTTCTACTCGGATTTATGTGGGCAAAAATACATATTTTGACCCATGCGATATGCGCGTATGCCATGCACCAAGTTCCTCTTCTACTCGGATTTATGTGGGCAAAAATACATATTTTGACCCATGCGATACGCGCGTATGCCATGCACCAAGTTCCTCTTCTACTCGGATTTATGTGGGCAAAAATACATATTTTGACCCATGCGATACGCGCGTATGCCATGCACCAAGTTCCTCTTCTACTCGGATTTATGTGGGCAAAAAATACATATTTTGACCCATGCGATACGCTCGTATGCCATGCACCAAGTTCCTCTTCTACTCGGATTTATGTGGGCAAAAATACATATTTTGACCCATGCGATACGCGCGTATGCCATGCACCAAGTTCCTCTTCTACTCGGATTTATGCGGGCAAAAATACATATTTTGACCCATGCGATACGCGCGTATGCCATGCACCAAGTTCCTCTTCTACTCGGATTTATGTGGGCAAAAATACATATTTTGACCCATGCGATACGCGCGTATGCCATGCACCAAGTTCCTCTTCTACTCGGATTTATGTGGGCAAAAATACATATTTTGACCCATGCGATATGCGCGTATGCCATGCACCAAGTTCCTCTTCTACTCGGATTTATGTGGGCAAAAATACATATTTTGACCCATGCGATACGCGCGTATGCCATGCACCAAGTTCCTCTTCTACTCGGATTTATGTGGGCAAAAATACATATTTTGACCCATGCGATACGCGCGTATGCCATGCACCAAGTTCCTCTTCTACTCGGATTTATGTGGGCAAAAATACATATTTTGACCCATGCGATACGCGCGTATGCCATGCACCAAGTTCCTCTTCTACTCGGATTTATGTGGGCAAAAATACATATTTTGACCCATGCGATACGCGCGTATGCCATGCACCAAGTTCCTCTTCTACTCGGATTTATGTGGGCAAAAATACATATTTTGACCCATGCGATACGCGTGTATGCCATGCACCAAGTTCCTCTTCTACTCGGATTTATGTGGGCAAAAATACATATTTTGACCCATGCGATACGCGCGTATGCCATGCACCAAGTTCCTCTTCTACTCGGATTTATGCGGGCAAAAATACATATTTTGACCCATGCGATACGCGCGTATGCCATGCACCAAGTTCCTCTTCTACTCGGATTTATGCGGGCAAAAATACATATTTTGACCCATGCGATACGCGCGTATGCCATGCACCAAGTTCCTCTTCTACTCGGATTTATGTGGGCAAAAATACATATTTTGACCCATGCGATACGCGCGTATGCCATGCACCAAGTTCCTCTTCTACTCGGATTTATGTGGGCAAAAATACATATTTTGACCCATGCGATACGCGCGTATGCCATGCACCAAGTTCCTCTTCTACTCGGATTTATGTGGGCAAAAATACATATTTTGACCCATGCGATACGCGCGTATGCCATGCACCAAGTTCCTCTTCTACTCGGATTTATGTGGGCAAAAATACATATTTTGACCCATGCGATACGCGCGTATGCCATGCACCAAGTTCCTCTTCTACTATTCGGATTTATGTGGGCAAAAATACATATTTTGACCCATGCGATACGCGCGTATGCCATGCACCAAGTTCCTCTTCTACTCGGATTTATGTGGGCAAAAATACATATTTTGACCCATGCGATACGCGCGTATGCCATGCACCAAGTTCCTCTTCTACTCGGATTTATGTGGGCAAAAATACATATTTTGACCCATGCGATACGCGCGTATGCCATGCACCAAGTTCCTCTTCTACTCGGATTTATGTGGGCAAAAATACATATTTTGACCCATGCGATACGCGCGTATGCCATGCACCAAGTTCCTCTTCTACTCGGATTTATGTGGGCAAAAATACATATTTTGACCCATGCGATACGCGCGTATGCCATGCACCAAGTTCCTCTTCTACTCGGATTTATGCGGGCAAAAATACATATTTTGACCCATGCGATACGCGCGTATGCCATGCACCAAGTTCCTCTTCTACTCGGATTTATGTGGGCAAAAATACATATTTTGACCCATGCGATACGCGCGTATGCCATGCACCAAGTTCCTCTTCTACTCGGATTTATGTGGGCAAAAATACATATTTTGACCCATGCGATACGCGCGTATGCCATGCACCAAGTTCCTCTTCTACTCGGATTTATGTGGGCAAAAATACATATTTTGACCCATGCGATACGCGCGTATGCCATGCACCAAGTTCCTCTTCTACTCGGATTTATGTGGGCAAAAATACATATTTTGACCCATGCGATATGCGCGTATGCCATGCACCAAGTTCCTCTTCTACTCGGATTTATGTGGGCAAAAATACATATTTTGACCCATGCGATATGCGCGTATGCCATGCACCAAGTTCCTCTTCTACTCGGATTTATGTGGGCAAAAATACATATTTTGACCCATGCGATACGCGCGTATGCCATGCACCAAGTTCCTCTTCTACTCGGATTTATGTGGGCAAAAATACATATTTTGACCCATGCGATATGCGCGTATGCCATGCACCAAGTTCCTCTTCTACTCGGATTTATGTGGGCAAAAATACATATTTTGACCCATGCGATACGCTGCGTATGACCCCATGCACCAAGTTCCTCTTTCTACTCGGATTTATGTGGGCAAAAATACATATTTTGACCCATGCGATACGCGCGTATGCCATGCACCAAGTTCCTCTTCTACTCGGATTTATGTGGGCAAAAATACATATTTTGACCCATGCGATATGCGCGTATGCCATGCACCGAGTTCCTCTTCTCCTCGGATTTATGTGGGGAAAAAATACATATTTTGACCCATGCGATACGCGCGTATGCCATGCACCAAGTTCCTCTTCTACTCGGATTTATGTGGGCAAAAATACATATTTTGACCCATGCGATACGCGCGTATGCCATGCACCAAGTTCCTCTTCTACTCGGATTTATGTGGGCAAAAATACATATTTTGACCCATGCGATACGCGCGTATGCCATGCACCAAGTTCCTCTTCTACTCGGATTTATGTGGGCAAAAATACATATTTTGACCCATGCGATATGCGCGTATGCCATGCACCAAGTTCCTCTTCTACTCGGATTTATGTGGGCAAAAATACATATTTTGACCCATGCGATATGCGCGTATGCCATGCACCAAGTTCCTCTTCTACTCGGATTTATGTAGGCAAAAATACATATTTTGACCCATGCGATACGCGCGTATGCCATGCACCAAGTTCCTCTTCTACTCGGATTTATGTGGGCAAAAATACATATTTTGACCCATGCGATACGCGCGTATGCCATGCACCAAGTTCCTCTTCTACTCGGATTTATGCGGGCAAAAATACATATTTTGACCCATGCGATACGCGCGTATGCCATGCACCAAGTTCCTCTTCTACTCGGATTTATGCGGGAAAAAAAAATACATATTTTGACCCATGCGATACGCGCGTATGCCATGCACCAAGTTCCTCTTCTACTCGGATTTATGCGGGCAAAAATACATATTTTGACCCATGCGATACGCGCGTATGCCATGCACCAAGTTCCTCTTCTACTCGGATTTATGTGGGCAAAAATACATATTTTGACCCATGCGATACGCGCGTATGCCATGCACCAAGTTCCTCTTCTACTCGGATTTATGTGGGCAAAAATACATATTTTGACCCATGCGATACGCGCGTATGCCATGCACCAAGTTCCTCTTCTACTCGGATTTATGTGGGAAAAAAATACATATTTTGACCCATGCGATACATATTTTGACCCATGCGATACGCGCGTATGCCATGCACCAAGTTCCTCTCTACTCGGATTTATGTGGGCAAAAATACATATTTTGACCCATGCGATACGCGCGTATGCCATGCACCAAGTTCCTCTTCTACTCGGATTTATGTGGGCAAAAATACATATTTTGACCCATGCGATACGCGCGTATGCCATGCACCAAGTTCCTCTTCTACTCGGATTTATGTGGGCAAAAATACATATTTTGACCCATGCGATACGCGCGTATGCCATGCACCAAGTTCCTCTTCTACTCGGATTTATGTGGGCAAAAATACATATTTTGACCCATGCGATATGCGCGTATGCCATGCACCAAGTTCCTCTTCTACTCGGATTTATGTGGGCAAAAATACATATTTTGACCCATGCGATATGCGCGTATGCCATGCACCAAGTTCCTCTTCTACTCGGATTTATGTGGGCAAAAAATACATATTTTGACCCATGCGATATGCGCGTATGCCATGCACCAAGTTCCTCTTCTACTCGGATTTATGTGGGCAAAAATACATATTTTGACCCATGCGATACGCGCGTATGCCATGCACCAAGTTCCTCTTCTCCTCGGATTTATGTGGGCAAAAATACATATTTTGACCCATGCGATACGCGCGTATGCCATGCACCAAGTTCCTCTTCTACTCGGATTTATGTGGGCAAAAATACATATTTTGACCCATGCGATACGCGCGTATGCCATGCACCAAGTTCCTCTTCTACTCGGATTTATGTGGGCAAAAATACATATTTTGACCCATGCGATACGCGTGTATGCCATGCACCAAGTTCCTCTTCTACTCGGATTTATGTGGGCAAAAATACATATTTTGACCCATGCGATACGCGCGTATGCCATGCACCAAGTTCCTCTTCTACTCGGATTTATGTGGGAAAAAATACATATTTTGACCCATGCGATACGCGCGTATGCCATGCACCAAGTTCCTCTTCTACTCGGATTTATGTGGGCAAAAATACATATTTTGACCCATGCGATATGCGCGTATGCCATGCACCAAGTTCCTCTTCTACTCGGATTTATGTGGGCAAAAATACATATTTTGACCCATGCGATACGCGCGTATGCCATGCACCAAGTTCCTCTTCTACTCGGATTTATGTGGGCAAAAATACATATTTTGACCCATGCGATACGCGCGTATGCCATGCACCAAGTTCCTCTTCTACTCGGATTTATGGGGGCAAAAATACATATTTTGACCCATGCGATACGCGCGTATGCCATGCACCAAGTTCCTCTTCTACTCGGATTTATGTGGGCAAAAATACATATTTTGACCCATGCGATACGCGCGTATGCCATGCACCAAGTTCCTCTTCTACTCGGATTTATGTGGGCAAAAATACATATTTTGACCCATGCGATACATGCGCGTATGCCATGCACCAAGTTCCTCTTCTACTCGGATTTATGTGGGCAAAAATACATATTTTGACCCATGCGATACGCGCGTATGCCATGCACCAAGTTCCTCTTCTACTCGGATTTATGTGGGCAAAAATACATATTTTGACCCATGCGATACGCGCGTATGCCATGCACCAAGTTCCTCTTCTACTCGGATTTATGTGGGCAAAAATACATATTTTGACCCATGCGATACGCGCGTATGCCATGCACCAAGTTCCTCTTCTACTCGGATTTATGTGGGCAAAAATACATATTTTGACCCATGCGATACGCGTATATTTTGACCCATGCACCAAGTTCCTCTTCTACTCGGATTTATGTGGGCAAAAATACATATTTTGACCCATGCGATATGCGCGTATGCCATGCACCAAGTTCCTCTTCTACTCGGATTTATGTGGGCAAAAATACATATTTTGACCCATGCGATACGCGCGTATGCCATGCACCAAGTTCCTCTTCTACTCGGATTTATGCGGGCAAAAATACATATTTTGACCCATGCGATACGCGCGTATGCCATGCACCAAGTTCCTCTTCTACTCGGATTTATGTGGGCAAAAATACATATTTTGACCCATGCGATACGCGCGTATGCCATGCACCAAGTTCCTCTTCTACTCGGATTTATGTGGGCAAAAATACATATTTTGACCCATGCGATATGCGCGTATGCCATGCACCAAGTTCCTCTTCTACTACTCGGATTTATGTGGGCAAAAATACATATTTTGACCCATGCGATATGCGCGTATGCCATGCACCAAGTTCCTCTTCTGCTCAGATTTATGTGGGCAAAAATACATATTTTGACCATGCACCAAGTTCCTCTTCTACTCGGATTTATGTGGGAAAAAATACATATTTTGACCCATGCGATACGCGCGCGTATGCCATGCACCAAGTTCCTCTTCTACTCGGATTTATGCGGGCAAAAATACATATTTTGACCCATGCGATATGCGCGTATGCCATGCACCAAGTTCCTCTTCTACTCGGATTTATGTGGGCAAAAATACATATTTTGACCCATGCGATACGCGCGTATGCCATGCACCAAGTTCCTCTTCTACTCGGATTTATGTGGGCAAAAATACATATTTTGACCCATGCGATACGCGCGTATGCCATGCACCAAGTTCCTCTTCTACTCGGATTTATGTGGGCAAAAATACATATTTTGACCCATGCGATACGCGCGTATGCCATGCACCAAGTTCCTCTTCTACTCGGATTTATGCGGGCAAAAATACATATTTTGACCCATGCGATACGCGCGTATGCCATGCACCAAGTTCCTCTTCTACTCGGATTTATGTGGGCAAAAATACATATTTTGACCCATGCGATATGCGCGTATGCCATGCACCAAGTTCCTCTTCTACTCGGATTTATGTGGGCAAAAATACATATTTTGACCCATGCGATACGCGCGTATGCCATGCACCAAGTTCCTCTTCTACTCGGATTTATGTGGGCAAAAATACATATTTTGACCCATGCGATACGCGCGTATGCCATGCACCAAGTTCCTCTTCTACTCGGATTTATGTGGGCAAAAATACATATTTTGACCCATGCGATACGCGCGTATGCCATGCACCAAGTTCCTCTTCTACTCGGATTTATGTGGGCAAAAATACATATTTTGACCCATGCGATACGCGCGTATGCCATGCACCAAGTTCCTCTTCTACTCGGATTTATGTGGGCAAAAATACATATTTTGACCCATGCGATACGCGCGTATGCCATGCACCAAGTTCCTCTTCTACTCGGATTTATGTGGGCAAAAATACATATTTTGACCCATGCGATACGCGCGTATGCCATGCACCAAGTTCCTCTTCTACTCGGATTTATGTGGGCAAAAATACATATTTTGACCCATGCGATACGCGCGTATGCCATGCACCAAGTTCCTCTTCTACTCGGATTTATGCGGGCAAAAATACATATTTTGACCCATGCGATACGCGCGTATGCCATGCACCAAGTTCCTCTTCTACTCGGATTTATGTGGGCAAAAATACATATTTTGACCCATGCGATACGCGCGTATGCCATGCACCAAGTTCCTCTTCTACTCGGATTTATGTGGGCAAAAATACATATTTTGACCCATGCGATACGCGCGTATGCCATGCACCAAGTTCCTCTTCTACTCGGATTTATGTGGGCAAAAATACATATTTTGACCCATGCGATATGCGCGTATGCCATGCACCAAGTTCCTCTTCTACTCGGATTTATGTGGGCAAAAATACATATTTTGACCCATGCGATACGCGCGTATGCCATGCACCAAGTTCCTCTTCTACTCGGATTTATGTGGGCAAAAATACATATTTTGACCCATGCACCAAGTTCCTCTTCTACTCGGATTTATGTGGGCAAAAATACATATTTTGACCCATGCGATACGCGCGTATGCCATGCACCAAGTTCCTCTTCTACTCGGATTTATGTGGGCAAAAATACATATTTTGACCCATGCGATATGCGCGTATGCCATGCACCAAGTTCCTCTTCTACTCGGATTTATGTGGGCAAAAATACATATTTTGACCCATGCGATATGCGCGTATGCCATGCACCAAGTTCCTCTTCTACTCTGATTTATGGGCAAAAATACATATTTTGACCCATGCGATACGCGCGTATGCCATGCACCAAGTTCCTCTTCTACTCGGATTTATGTGGGCAAAAATACATATTTTGACCCATGCGATACGCGCGTATGCCATGCACCAAGTTCCTCTTCTACTCGGATTTATGTGGGCAAAAATACATATTTTGACCCATGCGATACGCGCGTATGCCATGCACCAAGTTCCTCTTCTACTCGGATTTATGTGGGCAAAAATACATATTTTGACCCATGCGATACGCGCGTATGCCATGCACCAAGTTCCTCTTCTACTCGGATTTATGTGGGCAAAAATACATATTTTGACCCATGCGATACGCGCGTATGCCATGCACCAAGTTCCTCTTCTACTCGGATTTATGTGGGCAAAAATACATATTTTGACCCATGCATGCGATACCATGCACCAAGCGTATGCCATGCACCAAGTTCCTCTTCTACTCGGATTTATGTGGGCAAAAATACATATTTTGACCCATGCGATACGCGCGTATGCCATGCACCAAGTTCCTCTTCTACTCGGATTTATGTGGGCAAAAATACATATTTTGACCCATGCGATACGCGCGTATGCCATGCACCAAGTTCCTCTTCTACTCGGATTTATGTGGGCAAAAATACATATTTTGACCCATGCGATACGCGCGTATGCCATGCACCAAGTTCCTCTTCTACTCGGATTTATGTGGGCAAAAATACATATTTTGACCCATGCGATATGCGCGTATGCCATGCACCAAGTTCCCTCTTCTACTCGGATTTATGTGGGCAAAAATACATATTTTGACCCATGCGATACGCGCGTATGCCATGCACCAAGTTCCTCTTCTACTCGGATTTATGTGGGCAAAAATACATATTTTGACCCATGCGATACGCGCGTATGCCATGCACCAAGTTCCTCTTCTACTCGGATTTATGTGGGCAAAAATACATATTTTGACCCATGCGATACGCGCGTATGCCATGCACCAAGTTCCTCTTCTACTCGGATTTATGCGGGCAAAAATACATATTTTGACCCATGCGATACGCGCGTATGCCATGCACCAAGTTCCTCTTCTACTCGGATTTATGTGGGCAAAAATACATATTTTGACCCATGCGATACGCGCGTATGCCATGCACCAAGTTCCTCTTCTACTCGGATTTATGTGGGCAAAAATACATATTTTGACCCATGCGATACGCGCGTATGCCATGCACCAAGTTCCTCTTCTACTCGGATTTATGTGGGCAAAAATACATATTTTGACCCATGCGATATGCGCGTATGCCATGCACCAAGTTCCTCTTCTACTCGGATTTATGTGGGCAAAAATACATATTTTGACCCATGCGATATGCGCGTATGCCATGCACCAAGTTCCTCTTCTACTCGGATTTATGTGGGCAAAAATACATATTTTGACCCATGCGATACGCGCGTATGCCATGCACCAAGTTCCTCTTCTACTCGGATTTATGTGGGCAAAAATACATATTTTGACCCATGCGATACGCGCGTATGCCATGCACCAAGTTCCTCTTCTACTCGGATTTATGTGGGCAAAAATACATATTTTGACCCATGCGATACGTGCGCGTATGCCATGCACCAAGTTCCTCTTCTACTCGGATTTATGTGGGCAAAAATACATATTTTGACCCATGCGATACGCGCGTATGCCATGCACCAAGTTCCTCTTCTACTCGGATTTATGTGGGCAAAAATACATATTTTGACCCATGCGATATGCGCGTATGCCATGCACCAAGTTCCTCTTCTACTCGGATTTATGTGGGCAAAAATACATATTTTGACCCATGCGATACGCGTGTATGCCATGCACCAAGTTCCTCTTCTACTCGGATTTATGTGGGCAAAAATACATATTTTGACCCATGCGATACGCGCGTATGCCATGCACCAAGTTCCTCTTCTACTCGGATTTATGCGGGCAAAAATACATATTTTGACCCATGCGATACGCGCGTATGCCATGCACCAAGTTCCTCTTCTACTCGGATTTATGTGGGCAAAAATACATATTTTGACCCATGCGATACGCGCGTATGCCATGCACCAAGTTCCTCTTCTACTCGGATTTATGTGGGCAAAAATACATATTTTGACCCATGCGATACGCGCGTATGCCATGCACCAAGTTCTTCTTCTACTCGGATTTATGTGGGCAAAAATACATATTTTGACCCATGCGATATGCGCGTATGCCATGCACCAAGTTCCTCTTCTACTCGGATTTATGTGGGCAAAAATACATATTTTGACCCATGCGATACGCGCGTATGCCATGCACCAAGTTCCTCTTCTACTCGGATTTATGTGGGCAAAAATACATATTTTGACCCATGCGATACGCGCGTATGCCATGCACCAAGTTCCTCTTCTACTCGGATTTATGTGGGCAAAAATACATATTTTGACCCATGCGATACGCGCGTATGCCATGCACCAAGTTCCTCTTCTACTCGGATTTATGTGGGCAAAAATACATATTTTGACCCATGCGATACGCGCGTATGCCATGCACCAAGTTCCTCTTCTACTCGGATTTATGTGGGCAAAAATACATATTTTGACCCATGCGATATGCGCGTATGCCATGCACCAAGTTCCTCTTCTACTCGGATTTATGTGGGAAAAAATACATATTTTGACCCATGCGATACGCGCGTATGCCATGCACCAAGTTCCTCTTCTACTCGGATTTATGCGGGCAAAAATACATATTTTGACCCATGCGATACGCGCGTATGCCATGCACCAAGTTCCTCTTCTACTCGGATTTATGTGGGCAAAAATACATATTTTGACCCATGCGATACGCGCGTATGCCATGCACCAAGTTCCTCTTCTACTCGGATTTATGTGGGCAAAAATACATATTTTGACCCATGCGATACGCGCGTATGCCATGCACCAAGTTCCTCTTCTACTCGGATTTATGTGGGCAAAAATACATATTTTGACCCATGCGATACGCGCGTATGCCATGCACCAAGTTCCTCTTCTACTCGGATTTATGTGGGCAAAAATACATATTTTGACCCATGCGATACGCGCGTATGCCATGCACCAAGTTCCTCTTCTACTCGGATTTATGTGGGCAAAAATACATATTTTGACCCATGCGATATGCGCGTATGCCATGCACCAAGTTCCTCTTCTACTCGGATTTATGTGGGCAAAAATACATATTTTGACCCATGCGATATGCGCGTATGCCATGCACCAAGTTCCTCTTCTACTCGGATTTATGTGGGCAAAAATACATATTTTGACCCATGCGATACGCGCGTATGCCATGCACCAAGTTCCTCTTCTACTCGGATTTATGTGGGCAAAAATACATATTTTGACCCATGCGATACGCGCGTATGCCATGCACCAAGTTCCTCTTCTACTCGGATTTATGTGGGCAAAAATACATATTTTGACCCATGCGATACGCGCGTATGCCATGCACCAAGTTCCTCTTCTGTTGGATTTATGTGGGCAAAAATACATATTTTGACCCATGCGATACGCGCGTATGCCATGCACCAAGTTCCTCTTCTACTCGGATTTATGCGGGCAAAAATACATATTTTGACCCATGCGATACGCGCGTATGCCATGCACCAAGTTTCCTCTTCTACTCGGATTTATGCAGGCAAAAATACATATTTTGACCCATGCGATACGCGCGTATGCCATGCACCAAGTTCCTCTTCTACTCGGATTTATGTGGGCAAAAATACATATTTTGACCCATGCGATATGCGCGTATGCCATGCACCAAGTTCCTCTTCTACTCGGATTTATGTGGGCAAAAATACATATTTTGACCCATGCGATACGCGCGTATGCCATGCACCAAGTTCCTCTTCTACTCGGATTTATGTGGGCAAAAATACATATTTTGACCCATGCGATACGCGCGTATGCCATGCACCAAGTTCCTCTTCTACTCGGATTTATGTGGGCAAAAATACATATTTTGACCCATGCGATATACATGTATGCCATTCACCAAGTTCCTCTTCTACTCGGATTTATGTGGGCAAAAATACATATTTTGACCCATGCGATATGCGCGTATGCCATGCACCAAGTTCCTCTTCTACTCGGATTTATGTGGGCAAAAATACATATTTTGACCCATGCGATATGCGCGTATGCCATGCACCAAGTTCCTCTTCTACTCGGATTTATGTGGGCAAAAATACATATTTTGACCCATGCGATACGCGCGTATGCCATGCACCAAGTTCCTCTTCTACTCGGATTTATGTGGGCAAAAATACATATTTTGACCCATGCGATACGCGCGTATGCCATGCACCAAGTTCCTCTTCTACTCGGATTTATGTGGGCAAAAATACATATTTTGACCCATGCGATATGCGCGTATGCCATGCACCAAGTTCCTCTTCTACTCGGATTTATGTGGGAAAAAATACATATTTTGACCCATGCGATATGCGCGTATGCCATGCACCAAGTTCCTCTTCTACTCGGATTTATGTGGGCAAAAATACATATTTTGACCCATGCGATACGCGCGTATGCCATGCACCAAGTTCCTCTTCTACTCGGATTTATGTGGGCAAAAATACATATTTTGACCCATGCGATACGCGCGTATGCCATGCACCAAGTTCCTCTTCTCCTCGGATTTATGTGGGCAAAAATACATATTTTGACCCATGCGATACGCGCGTATGCCATGCACCAAGTTCCTCTTCTACTCGGATTTATGTGGGCAAAAATACATATTTTGACCCATGCGATACGCGCGTATGCCATGCACCAAGTTCCTCTTCTACTCGGATTTATGTGGGCAAAAATACATATTTTGACCCATGCGATACGCGCGTATGCCATGCACCAAGTTCCTCTTCTACTCGGATTTATGTGGGCAAAAATACATATTTTGACCCATGCGATACGCGCGTATGCCATGCACCAAGTTCCTCTTCTACTCGGATTTATGTGGGCAAAAATACATATTTTGACCCATGCGATATGCGCGTATGCCATGCACCAAGTTCCTCTTCTACTCGGATTTATGTGGGCAAAAATACATATTTTGACCCATGCGATATGCGCGTATGCCATGCACCAAGTTCCTCTTCTACTCGGATTTATGTGGGCAAAAATACATATTTTGACCCATGCGATACGCGCGTATGCCATGCACCAAGTTCCTCTTCTACTCGGATTTATGTGGGCAAAAATACATATTTTGACCCATGCGATACGCGCGTATGCCATGCACCAAGTTCCTCTTCTACTCGGATTTATGTGGGCAAAAATACATATTTTGACCCATGCGATACGCGCGTATGCCATGCACCAAGTTCCTCTTCTGCTCGGATTTATGTGGGCAAAAATACATATTTTGACCATGCACCAAGTTCCTCTTCTACTCGGATTTATGTGGGCAAAAATACATATTTTGACCCATGCGATACGCGCGTATGCCATGCACCAAGTTCCTCTTCTACTCGGATTTATGTGGGCAAAAATACATATTTTGACCCATGCGATATGCGCGTATGCCATGCACCAAGTTCCTCTTCTACTCGGATTTATGTGGGCAAAAATACATATTTTGACCCATGCGATATGCGCGTATGCCATGCACCAAGTTCCTCTTCTACTCGGATTTATGTGGGCAAAAATACATATTTTGACCCATGCGATATGCGCGTATGCCATGCACCAAGTTCCTCTTCTACTCGGATTTATGTGGGCAAAAATACATATTTTGACCCATGCGATACGCGCGTATGCCATGCACCAAGTTCCTCTTCTCTACTCGGATTTATGCGGGCAAAAATACATATTTTGACCCATGCGATACGCGCGTATGCCATGCACCAAGTTCCTCTTTCTACTCGGATTTATGCGGGCAAAAATACATATTTTGACCCATGCGATACGCGCGTATGCCATGCACCAAGTTCCTCTTCTACTCGGATTTATGTGGGCAAAAATACATATTTTGACCCATGCGATACGCGCGTATGCCATGCACCAAGTTCCTCTTCTACTCGGATTTATGTGGGCAAAAATACATATTTTGACCCATGCGATATGCGCGTATGCCATGCACCAAGTTCCTCTTCTACTCGGATTTATGTGGGCAAAAATACATATTTTGACCCATGCGATACGCGCGTATGCCATGCACCAAGTTCCTCTTCTACTCGGATTTATGTGGGAAAAAATACATATTTTGACCCATGCGATACGCGCGTATGCCATGCACCAAGTTCCTCTTCTACTCGGATTTATATGGGCAAAAATACATATTTTGACCCATGCGATACGCGCGTATGCCATGCACCAAGTTCCTCTTCTACTCGGATTTATGTGGGCAAAAATACATATTTTGACCCATGCGATATGCGCGTATGCCATGCACCAAGTTCCTCTTCTACTCGGATTTATGTGGGCAAAAATACATATTTTGACCCATGCGATACGCGCGTATGCCATGCACCAAGTTCCTCTTCTACTCGGATTTATGTGGGCAAAAATACATATTTTGACCCATGCGATACGCGCGTATGCCATGCACCAAGTTCCTCTTCTACTCGGATTTATGTGGGCAAAAATACATATTTTGACCCATGCGATACGCGCGTATGCCATGCACCAAGTTCCTCTTCTACTCGGATTTATGTGGGCAAAAATACATATTTTGACCCATATGCCATGCGGATTTATGTGGGCAAAAATATGCCATGCACCAAGTTCATGCACCAAGTTCTTCTACTCTCGGATTTATGTGGGCAAAAATACATATTTTGACCCATGCGATACGCGCGTATGCCATGCACCAAGTTCCTCTTCTACTCGGATTTATGTGGGCAAAAATACATATTTTGACCCATGCGATACGCGCGTATGCCATGCACCAAGTTCCTCTTCTACTCGGATTTATGTGGGCAAAAATACATATTTTGACCCATGCGATATGCGCGTATGCCATGCACCAAGTTCCTCTTCTACTCGGATTTATGTGGGCAAAAATACATATTTTGACCCATGCGATATGCGCGTATGCCATGCACCAAGTTCCTCTTCTACTCGGATTTATGTGGGCAAAAATACATATTTTGACCCATGCGATACGCGCGTATGCCATGCACCAAGTTCCTCTTCTACTCGGATTTATGTGGGCAAAAATACATATTTTGACCCATGCGATACGCGCGTATGCCATGCACCAAGTTCCTCTTCTACTCGGATTTATGTGGGCAAAAATACATATTTTGACCCATGCGATACGCGCGTATGCCATGCACCAAGTTCCTCTTTCTACTCGGATTTATGTGGGCAAAAATACATATTTTGACCCATGCGATACGCGCGTATGCCATGCACCAAGTTCCTCTTCTACTCGGATTTATGTGGGCAAAAATACATATTTTGACCCATGCGATATGCGCGTATGCCATGCACCAAGTTCCTCTTCCCTCGGATTTATGTGGGCAAAAATACATATTTTGACCCATGCGATACGCGCGTATGCCATGCACCAAGTTCCTCTTCTACTCGGATTTATGTGGGAAAAAATACATATTTTGACCCATGCGATACGCGCGTATGCCATGCACCAAGTTCCTCTTCTTCTCGGATTTATGTGGGCAAAAATACATATTTTGACCCATGCGATACGCGCGTATGCCATGCACCAAGTTCCTCTTCTACTCGGATTTATGTGGGCAAAAATACATATTTTGACCCATGCGATATGCGCGTATGCCATGCACCAAGTTCCTCTTCTACTCGGATTTATGTGGGCAAAAATACATATTTTGACCCATGCGATATGTGCGTATGCCATGCACCAAGTTCCTCTTCTACTCGGATTTATGTGGGCAAAAATACATATTTTGACCCATGCGATACGCGCGTATGCCATGCACCAAGTTCCTCTTCTACTCGGATTTATGTGGGGCAAAAATACATATTTTGACCCATGCGATACGCGCGTATGCCATGCACCAAGTTCCTCTTCTACTCGGATTTATGCGGGCAAAAATACATATTTTGACCCATGCGATACGCGCGTATGCCATGCACCAAGTTCCTCTTCTACTCGGATTTATGTGGGCAAAAATACATATTTTGACCCATGCGATACGCGCGTATGCCATGCACCAAGTTCCTCTTCTACTCGGATTTATGTGGGCAAAAATACATATTTTGACCCATGCGATATGCGCGTATGCCATGCACCAAGTTCCTCTTCTACTCGGATTTATGTGGGCAAAAATACATATTTTGACCCATGCGATATGCGCGTATGCCATGCACCAAGTTCCTCTTCTACTCGGATTTATGTGGGCAAAAATACATATTTTGACCCATGCGATACGCGCGTATGCCATGCACCAAGTTCCTCTTCTACTCGGATTTATGTGGGCAAAAATACATATTTTGACCCATGCGATACGCGCGTATGCCATGCACCAAGTTCCTCTTCTACTCGGATTTATGCGAGAAAAAAATACATATTTTGACCCATGCGATACGCGCGTATGCCATGCACCAAGTTCCTCTTCTACTCGGATTTATGTGGGCAAAAATACATATTTTGACCCATGCGATATGCGCGTATGCCATGCACCAAGTTCCTCTTCTACTCGGATTTATGTGGGCAAAAATACATATTTTGACCCATGCGATATGCGCGTATGCCATGCACCAAGTTCCTCTTCTACTCGGATTTATGTGGGCAAAAATACATATTTTGACCCATGCGATATGCGCGTATGCCATGCACCAAGTTCCTCTTCTACTCGGATTTATGTGGGCAAAAATACATATTTTGACCCATGCGATACGCGCGTATGCCATGCACCAAGTTCCTCTTCTACTCGGATTTATGTGGGCAAAAATACATATTTTGACCCATGCGATACGCGTATGCCATGCACCAAGTTCCTCTTCTACTCGGATTTATGTGGGCAAAAAATACATATTTTGACCCATGCGATATGCGCGTATGCCATGCACCAAGTTCCTCTTCTACTCGGATTTATGTGGGCAAAAATACATATTTTGACCCATGCGATACGCGCGTATGCCATGCACCAAGTTCCTCTTCTACTCGGATTTATGTGGGCAAAAATACATATTTTGACCCATGCGATATGCGCGTATGCCATGCACCAAGTTCCTCTTCTACTCGGATTTATGTGGGCAAAAATACATATTTTGACCCATGCGATATGCGCGTATGCCATGCACCAAGTTCCTCTTCTACTCGGATTTATGTGGGCAAAAATACATATTTTGACCCATGCGATACGCGCGTATGCCATGCACCAAGTTCCTCTTCTTCTACTCGGATTTATGTGGGCAAAAATACATATTTTGACCCATGCGATATGCGCGTATGCCATGCACCAAGTTCCTCTTCTACTCGGATTTATGTGGGCAAAAATACATATTTTGACCCATGCGATACGCGCGTATGCCATGCACCAAGTTCCTCTTCTACTCGGATTTATGTGGGAAAAAATACATATTTTGACCCATGCGATATGCGCGTATGCCATGCACCAAGTTCCTCTTCTACTCGGATTTATGTGGGCAAAAATACATATTTTGACCCATGCGATATGCGCGTATGCCATGCACCAAGTTCCTCTTCTACTCGGATTTATGCGGGCAAAAATACATATTTTGACCCATGCGATACGCGCGTATGCCATGCACCAAGTTCCTCTTCTACTCGGATTTATGTGGGCAAAAATACATATTTTGACCCATGCGATACGCGCGTATGCCATGCACCAAGTTCCTCTTCTACTCGGATTTATGCGGGCAAAAATACATATTTTGACCCATGCGATACGCGCGTATGCCATGCACCAAGTTCCTCTTCTACTCGGATTTATGTGGGCAAAAATACATATTTTTGACCCATGCGATATGCGCGTATGCCATGCACCAAGTTCCTCTTCTACTCGGATTTATGTGGGCAAAAATACATATTTTGACCCATGCGATACGCGCGTATGCCATGCACCAAGTTCCTCTTCTACTCGGATTTATGTGGGCAAAAATACATATTTTGACCCATGCGATACGCGCGTATGCCATGCACCAAGTTCCTCTTCTACTCGGATTTATGTGGGCAAAAATACATATTTTGACCCATGCGATACGCGCGTATGCCATGCACCAAGTTCCTCTTCTACTCGGATTTATGTGGGCAAAAATACATATTTTGACCCATGCGATACGCGCGTATGCCATGCACCAAGTTCCTCTTCTACTCGGATTTATGTGGGCAAAAAATACATATTTTGACCCATGCGATACGCGCGTATGCCATGCACCAAGTTCCTCTTCTACTCGGATTTATGTGGGCAAAAATACATATTTTGACCCATGCGATATGCGCGTATGCCATGCACCAAGTTCCTCTTCTACTCGGATTTATGTGGGCAAAAATACATATTTTGACCCATGCGATATGCGCGTATGCCATGCACCAAGTTCCTCTTCTACTCGGATTTATGTGGGCAAAAATACATATTTTGACCCATGCGATACGCGCGTATGCCATGCACCAAGTTCCTCTTCTACTCGGATTTATGTGGGCAAAAAATACATATTTTGACCCATGCGATACGCGCGTATGCCATGCACCAAGTTCCTCTTCTACTCGGATTTATGTGGGCAAAAATACATATTTTGACCCATGCGATACGCGCGTATGCCATGCACCAAGTTCCTCTTCTACTCGGATTTATGTGGGCAAAAATACATATTTTGACCCATGCGATATGCGCGTATGCCATGCACCAAGTTCCTCTTCTACTCGGATTTATGTGGGCAAAAAATACATATTTTGACCATGCACCAAGTTCCTCTTCTACTCGGATTTATGTGGGCAAAAATACATATTTTGACCCATGCGATATGCGCGTATGCCATGCACCAAGTTCCTCTTCTACTCGGATTTATGCGGGCAAAAATACATATTTTGACCCATGCGATACGCGCGTATGCCATGCACCAAGTTCCTCTTCTACTCGGATTTATGTGGGAAAAAATACATATTTTGACCCATGCGATATTCGCGTATGCCATGCACCAAGTTCCTCTTCTACTCGGATTTATGTGGGCAAAAATACATATTTTGACCCATGCGATACGCGCGTATGCCATGCACCAAGTTCCTCTTCTACTCGGATTTATGTGGGCAAAAATACATATTTTGACCCATGCGATACGCGCGTATGCCATGCACCAAGTTCCTCTTCTACTCGGATTTATGTGGGCAAAAATACATATTTTGACCCATGCGATATGCGCGTATGCCATGCACCAAGTTCCTCTTCTACTCGGATTTATGTGGGCAAAAATACATATTTTGACCCATGCGATACGCGTGTATGCCATGCACCAAGTTCCTCTTCTACTCGGATTTATGTGGGCAAAAATACATATTTTGACCCATGCGATATGCGCGTATGCCATGCACCAAGTTCCTCTTCTACTCGGATTTATGTGGGCAAAAATACATATTTTGACCCATGCGATATGCGCGCGTATGCCATGCACCAAGTTCCTCTTCTACTCGGATTTATGTGGGCAAAAATACATATTTTGACCCATGCGATACGCGCGTATGCCATGCACCAAGTTCCTCTTCTACTCGGATTTATGCGGGCAAAAATACATATTTTGACCCATGCGATACGCGCGTATGCCATGCACCAAGTTCCTCTTCTACTCGGATTTATGTGGGCAAAAATACATATTTTGACCCATGCGATACGCGCGTATGCCATGCACCAAGTTCCTCTTCTACTCGGATTTATGTGGGCAAAAATACATATTTTGACCCATGCGATACGCGCGTATGCCATGCACCAAGTTCCTCTTCTACTCGGATTTATGTGGGCAAAAATACATATTTTGACCCATGCGATATGCGCGTATGCCATGCACCAAGTTCCTCTTCTACTCGGATTTATGTGGGCAAAAATACATATTTTGACCCATGCGATACGCGCGTATGCCATGCACCAAGTTCCTCTTCTACTCGGATTTATGTGGGCAAAAATACATATTTTGACCCATGCGATACGCGTGTATGCCATGCACCAAGTTCCTCTTCTACTCGGATTTATGTGGGCAAAAATACATATTTTGACCCATGCGATACGCGCGTATGCCATGCACCAAGTTCCTCTTCTACTCGGATTTATGTGGGCAAAAATACATATTTTGACCCATGCGATACGCGCGTATGCCATGCACCAAGTTCCTCTTCTACTCGGATTTATGTGGGCAAAAATACATATTTTGACCCATGCGATACGCGCGTATGCCATGCACCAAGTTCCTCTTCTACTCGGATTTATGTGGGCAAAAAAATACATATTTTGACCCATGCGATACGCGCGTATGCCATGCACCAAGTTCCTCTTCTACTCGGATTTATGTGGGCAAAAATACATATTTTGACCCATGCGATATGCGCGTATGCCATGCACCAAGTTCCTCTTCTACTCGGATTTATGTGGGCAAAAATACATATTTTGACCCATGCGATATGCGCGTATGCCATGCACCAAGTTCCTCTTCTACTCGGATTTATGTGGGCAAAAATACATATTTTGACCCATGCGATATGCGCGTATGCCATGCACCAAGTTCCTCTTCTACTCGGATTTATGTGGGCAAAAATACATATTTTGACCCATGCGATACGCGCGTATGCCATGCACCAAGTTCCTCTTCTACTCGGATTTATGCGGGCAAAAATACATATTTTGACCCATGCGATACGCGCGTATGCCATGCACCAAGTTCCTCTTCTACTCGGATTTATGTGGGCAAAAATACATATTTTGACCCATGCGATATGCGCGTATGCCATGCACCAAGTTCCTCTTCTACTCGGATTTATGTGGGCAAAAATACATATTTTGACCCATGCGATACGCGCGTATGCCATGCACCAAGTTCCTCTTCTACTCGGATTTATGTGGGCAAAAATACATATTTTGACCCATGCGATACGCGCGTATGCCATGCACCAAGTTCCTCTTCTCCTCGGATTTATGTGGGCAAAAATACATATTTTGACCCATGCGATACGCGCGTATGCCATGCACCAAGTTCCTCTTCTACTCGGATTTATGTGGGCAAAAATACATATTTTGACCCATGCGATACGCGCGTATGCCATGCACCAAGTTCCTCTTCTACTCGGATTTATGCGGGCAAAAATACATATTTTGACCCATGCGATACGCGCGTATGCCATGCACCAAGTTCCTCTTCTACTCGGATTTATGCGGGCAAAAATACATATTTTGACCCATGCGATACGCGCGTATGCCATGCACCAAGTTCCTCTTCTACTCGGATTTATGTGGGCAAAAATACATATTTTGACCCATGCGATACGCGCGTATGCCATGCACCAAGTTCCTCTTCTACTCGGATTTATGTGGGCAAAAATACATATTTTGACCCATGCGATATGCGCGTATGCCATGCACCAAGTTCCTCTTCTACTCGGATTTATGTGGGCAAAAATACATATTTTGACCCATGCGATATGCGCGTATCCATGCACCAAGTTCCTCTTCCTCTTCTCGGATTTATGTGGGCAAAAATACATATTTTGACCCATGCGATACGCGCGTATGCCATGCACCAAGTTCCTCTTCTACTCGGATTTATGTGGGCAAAAATACATATTTTGACCCATGCGATACGCGCGTATGCCATGCACCAAGTTCCTCTTCTACTCGGATTTATGTGGGCAAAAATACATATTTTGACCCATGCGAGATGCGCGTATGCCATGCACCAAGTTCCTCTTCTACTCGGATTTATGTGGGCAAAAATACATATTTTGACCCATGCGATACGCGCGTATGCCATGCACCAAGTTCCTCTTCTACTCGGATTTATGTGGGCAAAAATACATATTTTGACCCATGCGATATGCGCGTATGCCATGCACCAAGTTCCTCTTCTACTCGGATTTATGTGGGCAAAAATACATATTTTGACCCATGCGATACGCGTGTATGCCATGCAACAATTTCCTCGCGTATGCCATGCACCAAGTTCCTCTTCTACTCGGATTTATGTGGGCAAAAATACATATTTTGACCCATGCGATATGCGCGTATGCCATGCACCAAGTTCCTCTTCTACTCGGATTTATGTGGGCAAAAATACATATTTTGACCCATGCGATATGCGCGTATGCCATGCACCAAGTTCCTCTTCTACTCGGATTTATGTGGGCAAAAATACATATTTTGACCCATGCGATATGCGCGTATGCCATGCACCAAGTTCCTCTTCTACTCGGATTTATGTGGGCAAAAATACATATTTTGACCCATGCGATACGCGCGTATGCCATGCACCAAGTTCCTCTTCTACTCGGATTTATGTGGGCAAAAATACATATTTTGACCCATGCGATACGCGCGTATGCCATGCACCAAGTTCCTCTTCTACTCGGATTTATGTGGGCAAAAATACATATTTTGACCCATGCGATATGCGCGTATGCCATGCACCAAGTTCCTCTTCTACTCGGATTTATATGGGCAAAAATACATATTTTGACCCATGCGATACGCGTGTATGCCATGCACCAAGTTCCTCTTCTACTCGGATTTATGTGGGCAAAAATACATATTTTGACCCATGCGATATGCGCGTATGCCATGCACCAAGTTCCTCTTCTACTCGGATTTATGTGGGCAAAAATACATATTTTGACCCATGCGATACGCGCGTATGCCATGCACCAAGTTCCTCTTCTACTCGGATTTATGTGGGCAAAAATACATATTTTGACCCATGTGATATGCGCGTATGCCATGCACCAAGTTCCTCTTCTACTCGGATTTATGTGGGCAAAAATACATATTTTGACCCATGCGATACGCGCGTATTTTGCCATGCACCAAGTTCCTCTTCTACTCGGATTTATGTGGGCAAAAATACATATTTTGACCCATGCGATACGCGCGTATGCCATGCACCAAGTTCCTCTTCTACTCGGATTTATGTGGGAAAAAATACATATTTTGACCCATGCGATACGCGCGTATGCCATGCACCAAGTTCCTCTTCTACTCGGATTTATGTGGGCAAAAATACATATTTTGACCCATGCGATACGCGCGTATGCCATGCACCAAGTTCCTCTTCTACTCGGATTTATGTGGGCAAAAATACATATTTTGACCCATGCGATACGCGCGTATGCCATGCACCAAGTTCCTCTTCTACTCGGATTTATGCGGGCAAAAATACATATTTTGACCCATGCGATATGCGCGTATGCCATGCACCAAGTTCCTCTTCTACTCGGATTTATGTGGGCAAAAATACATATTTTGACCCATGCGATACGCGCGTATGCCATGCACCAAGTTCCTCTTCTACTCGGATTTATGTGGGCAAAAATACATATTTTGACCCATGCGATATGCGCGTATGCCATGCACCAAGTTCCTCTTCTACTCGGATTTATGTGGGCAAAAAATACATATTTTGACCCATGCGATACGCGCGTATGCCATGCACCAAGTTCCTCTTCTACTCGGATTTATGTGGGCAAAAATACATATTTTGACCCATGCGATACGCGCGTATGCCATGCACCAAGTTCCTCTTCTACTCGGATTTATGCGGAGAAAAATACATATTTTGACCCATGCGACATGCGCGTATGCCATGCACCAACCTCTTCTACTCGGATTTATGCTGGGAAAAATACATATTTTGACCCATGCGATACGCGCGTATGCCATGCACCAAGTTCCTCTTCTACTCGGATTTATGTGGGCAAAAATACATATTTTGACCCATGCGATATGCGCGTATGCCATGCACCAAGTTCCTCTTCTACTCGGATTTATGTGGGCAAAAATACATATTTTGACCCATGCGATATGCGCGTATGCCATGCACCAAGTTCCTCTTCTACTCGGATTTATGTGGGCAAAAATACATATTTTGACCCATGCGATATGCGCGTATGCCATGCACCAAGTTCCTCTTCTACTCGGATTTATGTGGGCAAAAATACATATTTTGACCCATGCGATACGCGCGTATGCCATGCACCAAGTTCCTCTTCTACTCGGATTTATGTGGGCAAAAATACATATTTTGACCCATGCGATACGCGCGTATGCCATGCACCAAGTTCCTCTTCTACTCGGATTTATGTGGGCAAAAATACATATTTTGACCCATGCGATACGCGCGTATGCCATGCACCAAGTTCCTCTTCTACTCGGATTTATGCGGGCAAAAATACATATTTTGACCCATGCGATACGCGCGTATGCCATGCACCAAGTTCCTCTTCTACTCGGATTTATGTGGGCAAAAATACATATTTTGACCCATGCGATACGCGCGTATGCCATGCACCAAGTTCCTCTTCTACTCGGATTTATGTGGGCAAAAATACATATTTTGACCCATGCGATACGCGCGTATGCCATGCACCAAGTTCCTCTTCTACTCGGATTTATGTGGGCAAAAATACATATTTTGACCCATGCGATATGCGCGTATGCCATGCACCAAGTTCCTCTTCTACTCGGATTTATGTGGGCAAAAATACATATTTTGACCCATGCGATACGCGCGTATGCCATGCACCAACTTCCTCTTCTACTCGGATTTATGCGGGCAAAAATACATATTTTGACCCATGCGATATGCGCGTATGCCATGCACCAAGTTCCTCTTCTACTCGGATTTATGCGGGCAAAAATACATATTTTGACCCATGCGATACGCGCGTATGCCATGCACCAAGTTCCTCTTCTACTCGGATTTATGCGGGCAAAAATACATATTTTGACCATGCACCAAGTTCCTCGGATTTATGCCATGCACCAAGTTCCTCTTCTACTCGGATTTATGTGGGCAAAAATACATATTTTGACCCATGCGATACGCGCGTATGCCATGCACCAAGTTCCTCTTCTACTCGGATTTATGTGGGCAAAAATACATATTTTGACCCATGCGATACGCGCGTATGCCATGCACCAAGTTCCTCTTCTACTCGGATTTATGTGGGCAAAAATACATATTTTGACCCATGCGATATGCGCGTATGCCATGCACCAAGTTCCTCTTCTACTCGGATTTATGTGGGCAAAAATACATATTTTGACCCATGCGATACGCGCGTATGCCATGCACCAAGTTCCTCTTCTACTCGGATTTATGTGGGCAAAAATACATATTTTGACCCATGCGATACGCGCGTATGCCATGCACCAAGTTCCTCTTCTACTCGGATTTATGTGGGCAAAAATACATATTTTGACCCATGCGATACGCGCGTATGCCATGCACCAAGTTCCTCTTCTACTCGGATTTATGTGGGCAAAAATACATATTTTGACCCATGCGATACGCGCGTATGCCATGCACCAAGTTCCTCTTCTACTCGGATTTATGTGGGCAAAAATACATATTTTGACCCATGCGATACGCGCGTATGCCATGCACCAAGTTCCTCTTCTACTCGGATTTATGCGGGCAAAAATACATATTTTGACCCATGCGATACGCGCGTATGCCATGCACCAAGTTCCTCTTCTACTCGGATTTATGCGGGCAAAAATACATATTTTGACCCATGCGATACGCGCGTATGCCATGCACCAAGTTCCTCTTCTACTCGGATTTATGCGGGCAAAAATACATATTTTGACCCATGCGATACGCGCGTATGCCATGCACCAAGTTCCTCTTCTACTCGGATTTATGTGGGCAAAAATACATATTTTGACCCATGCGATATGCGCGTATGCCATGCACCAAGTTCCTCTTCTACTCGGATTTATGTGGGCAAAAATACATATTTTGACCCATGCGATACGCGCGTATGCCATGCACCAAGTTCCTCTTCTACTCGGATTTATGTGGGCAAAAATACATATTTTGACCCATGCGATACGCGCGTATGCCATGCACCAAGTTCCTCTTCTACTCGGATTTATGTGGGCAAAAATACATATTTTGACCCATGCGATACGCGCGTATGCCATGCACCAAGTTCCTCTTCTACTCGGATTTATGTGGGCAAAAATACATATTTTGACACATGCGATACGCGCGTATGCCATGCACCAAGTTCCTCTTCTACTCGGATTTATGTGGGCAAAAATACATATTTTGACCCATGCGATACGCGCGTATGCCATGCACCAAGTTCCTCTTCTACTCGGATTTATGTGGGCAAAAATACATATTTTGACCCATGCGATACGCGCGTATGCCATGCACCAAGTTCCTCTTCTACTCGGATTTATGCGGGCAAAAATACATATTTTGACCCATGCGATACGCGCGTATGCCATGCACCAAGTTCCTCTTCTACTCGGATTTATGCGGGCAAAAAAAAAATACATATTTTGACCCATGCGACATGCGCGTATGCCATGCACCAAGTTCCTCTTCTACTCGGATTTATGCGGGCAAAAATACATATTTTGACCCATGCGATACGCGCGTATGCCATGCACCAAGTTCCTCTTCTACTCGGATTTATGCGGGCAAAAATACATATTTTGACCCATGCGATATGCGCGTATGCCATGCACCAAGTTCCTCTTCTACTCGGATTTATGTGGGCAAAAATACATATTTTGACCCATGCGATACGCGCGTATGCCATGCACCAAGTTCCTCTTCTACTCGGATTTATGTGGGCAAAAATACATATTTTGACCCATGCGATATGCGCGTATGCCATGCACCAAGTTCCTCTTCTACTCGGATTTATGTGGGCAAAAATACATATTTTGACCCATGCGATATGCGCGTATGCCATGCACCAAGTTCCTCTTCTACTCGGATTTATGTGGGCAAAAATACATATTTTGACCCATGCGATACGCGCGTATGCCATGCACCAAGTTCCTCTTCTACTCGGATTTATGCGGGCAAAAATACATATTTTGACCCATGCGATACGCGCGTATGCCATGCACCAAGTTCCTCTTCTACTCGGATTTATGCGGGCAAAAATACATATTTTGACCCATGCGATACGCGCATATGCCATGCACCAAGTTCCTCTTCTACTCGGATTTATGCGGGCAAAAATACATATTTTGACCCATGCGATACGCGCGTATGCCATGCACCAAGTTCCTCTTCTACTCGGATTTATGCGGGCAAAAAAATACATATTTTGACCCATGCGATACGCGCGTATGCCATGCACCAAGTTCCTCTTCTACTCGGATTTATGTGGGCAAAAATACATATTTTGACCCATGCGATACGCGCGTATGCCATGCACCAAGTTCCTCTTCTACTCGGATTTATGCGGGCAAAAATACATATTTTGACCCATGCGATACGCGCGTATGCCATGCACCAAGTTCCTCTTCTACTCGGATTTATGTGGGCAAAAATACATATTTTGACCCATGCGATACTGCGCGTATGCCATGCACCAAGTTCCTCTTCTACTCGGATTTATGTGGGCAAAAATACATATTTTGACCCATGCGATACGCGCGTATGCCATGCACCAAGTTCCTCTTCTACTCGGATTTATGCGGGCAAAAATACATATTTTGACCCATGCGATACGCGCGTATGCCATGCACCAAGTTCCTCTTCTACTTATGCTCGGATTTATGCGGGCAAAAATACATATTTTGACCCATGCGATATGCGCGTATGCCATGCACCAAGTTCCTCTTCTACTCGGATTTATGCGGGCAAAAATACATATTTTGACCCATGCGATACGCGCGTATGCCATGCACCAAGTTCCTCTTCTACTCGGATTTATGGGGAAAAAATACATATTTTGACCCATGCGATACGCGCGTATGCCATGCACCAAGTTCCTCTTCTACTCGGATTTATGCGGGCAAAAATACATATTTTGACCCATGCGATACGCGCGTATGCCATGCACCAAGTTCCTCTTCTACTCGGATTTATGCGGGCAAAAATACATATTTTGACCCATGCGATACGCGCGTATGCCATGCACCAAGTTCCTCTTCTACTCGGATTTATGTGGGCAAAAATACATATTTTGACCCATGCGATATGCGCGTATGCCATGCACCAAGTTCCTCTTCTACTCGGATTTATGCGGGCAAAAATACATATTTTGACCCATGCGATACGCGCGTATGCCATGCACCAAGTTCCTCTTCTACTCGGATTTATGCGGGCAAAAATACATATTTTGACCCATGCGATACGCGCGTATGCCATGCACCAAGTTCCTCTTCTACTCGGATTTATGTGGGCAAAAATACATATTTTGACCCATGCGATATGCGCGTATGCCATGCACCAAGTTCCTCTTCTACTCGGATTTATGCGGGCAAAAATACATATTTTGACCCATGCGATACGCGCGTATGCCATGCACCAAGTTCCTCTTCTACTCGGATTTATGTGGGCAAAAAAATACATATTTTGACCCATGCGATATATGCGCGTATGCCATGCACCAAGTTCCTCTTCTACTCGGATTTATGTGGGCAAAAATACATATTTTGACCCATGCGATACGCGCGTATGCCATGCACCAAGTTCCTCTTCTACTCGGATTTATGTGGGCAAAAATACATATTTTGACCCATGCGATACGCGCGTATGCCATGCACCAAGTTCCTCTTCTACTCGGATTTATGTGGAAAAAAATACATATTTTGACCCATGCGATACGCGCGTATGCCATGCACCAAGTTCCTCTTCTACTCGGATTTATGCGGGCAAAAATACATATTTTGACCCATGCGATACGCGCGTATGCCATGCACCAAGTTCCTCTTCTACTCGGATTTATGTGGGCAAAAATACATATTTTGACCCATGCGATATGCGCGTATGCCATGCACCAAGTTCCTCTTCTACTCGGATTTATGTGGGCAAAAATACATATTTTGACCCATGCGATACGCGCGTATGCCATGCACCAAGTTCCTCTTCTACTCGGATTTATGTGGGCAAAAATACATATTTTGACCCATGCGATACGCGCGTATGCCATGCACCAAGTTCCTCTTCTACTCGGATTTATGTGGGCAAAAATACATATTTTGACCCATGCGATACGCGCGTATGCCATGCACCGAGTTCCTCTTCTCCTCGGATTTATGTGGGCAAAAATACATATTTTGACCCATGCGATACGCGCGTATGCCATGCACCGAGTTCCTCTTCTCCTCGGATTTATGTGGGCAAAAATACATATTTTGACCCATGCGATACGCGCGTATGCCATGCACCAAGTTCCTCTTCTACTCGGATTTATGCGGGCAAAAATACATATTTTGACCCATGCGATACGCGCGTATGCCATGCACCAAGTTCCTCTTCTACTCGGATTTATGTGGGCAAAAATACATATTTTGACCCATGCGATACGCGCGTATGCCATGCACCAAGTTCCTCTTCTACTCGGATTTATGCGGGCAAAAATACATATTTTGACCCATGCGATACGCGCGTATGCCATGCACCAAGTTCCTCTTCTACTCGGATTTATGCGGGCAAAAATACATATTTTGACCCATGCGATACGCGCGTATGCCATGCACCAACGGATTTCCTCTTCTACCATGCACCAAGTTCCTTCTACTCGGATTTATGGGCAAAAATACATATTTTGACCCATGCGATACGCGCGTATGCCATGCACCAAGTTCCTCTTCTACTCGGATTTATGTGGGCAAAAATACATATTTTGACCCATGCGATACGCGCGTATGCCATGCACCAAGTTCCTCTTCTACTCGGATTTATGTGGGCAAAAATACATATTTTGACCCATGCGATATGCGCGTATGCCATGCACCAAGTTCCTCTTCTACTCGGATTTATGTGGGCAAAAATACATATTTTGACCCATGCGATATGCGCGTATGCCATGCACCAAGTTCCTCTTCTACTCGGATTTATGCGGGCAAAAATACATATTTTGACCCATGCGATACGCGCGTATGCCATGCACCAAGTTCCTCTTCTACTCGGATTTATGCGGGCAAAAATACATATTTTGACCCATGCGATACGCGCGTATGCCATGCACCAAGTTCCTCTTCTACTCGGATTTATGCGGGCAAAAATACATATTTTGACCCATGCGATACGCGCGTATGCCATGCACCAAGTTCCTCTTCTACTCGGATTTATGTGGGCAAAAATACATATTTTGACCCATGCGATACGCGCGTATGCCATGCACCAAGTTCCTCTTCTACTCGGATTTATGCGGGAAAAAATACATATTTTGACCCATGCGATACGCGCGTATGCCATGCACCAAGTTCCTCTTCTACTCGGATTTATGTGGGCAAAAATACATATTTTGACCCATGCGATATGCGCGTATGCCATGCACCAAGTTCCTCTTCTACTCGGATTTATGCGGGCAAAAATACATATTTTGACCCATGCGATACGCGCGTATGCCATGCACCAAGTTCCTCTTCTACTCGGATTTATGCGGGCAAAAATACATATTTTGACCCATGCGATACGCGCGTATGCCATGCACCAAGTTCCTCTTCTACTCGGATTTATGCGGGCAAAAATACATATTTTGACCCATGCGATATGCGCGTATGCCATGCACCAAGTTCCTCTTCTACTCGGATTTATGTGGGCAAAAATACATATTTTGACCCATGCGATACGCGCGTATGCCATGCACCAAGTTCCTCTTCTACTCGGATTTATGTGGGCAAAAATACATATTTTGACCCATGCGATACGCGCGTATGCCATGCACCAAGTTCCTCTTCTACTCGGATTTATGTGGGCAAAAATACATATTTTGACCCATGCGATACGCGCGTATGCCATGCACCAAGTTCCTCTTCTACTCGGATTTATGTGGGCAAAAATACATATTTTGACCCATGCGATACGCGCGTATGCCATGCACCAAGTTCCTCTTCTACTCGGATTTATGCGGGCAAAAATACATATTTTGACCCATGCGATATGCGCGTATGCCATGCACCAAGTTCCTCTTCTACTCGGATTTATGCGGGCAAAAATACATATTTTGACCCATGCGATACGCGCGTATGCCATGCACCAAGTTCCTCTTCTACTCGGATTTATGCGGGCAAAAATACATATTTTGACCCATGCGATACGCGCGTATGCCATGCACCAAGTTCCTCTTCTACTCGGATTTATGCGGGCAAAAAATACATATTTTGACCCATGCGATACGCGCGTATGCCATGCACCAAGTTCCTCTTCTACTCGGATTTATGTGGGCAAAAATACATATTTTGACCCATGCGATACGCGCGTATGCCATGCACCAAGTTCCTCTTCTACTCGGATTTATGCGGGCAAAAATACATATTTTGACCCATGCGATACGCGCGTATGCCATGCACCAAGTTCCTCTTCTACTCGGATTTATGTGGGCAAAAATACATATTTTGACCCATGCGATACGCGCGTATGCCATGCACCAAGTTCCTCTTCTACTCGGATTTATGCGGGCAAAAATACATATTTTGACCCATGCGATACGCGCGTATGCCATGCACCAAGTTCCTCTTCTACTCGGATTTATGCGGGCAAAAATACATATTTTGACCCATGCGATACGCGCGTATGCCATGCACCAAGTTCCTCTTCTACTCGGATTTATGTGGGCAAAAATACATATTTTGACCCATGCGATACGCGCGTATGCCATGCACCAAGTTCCTCTTCTACTCGGATTTATGTGGGCAAAAATACATATTTTGACCCATGCGATACGCGCGTATGCCATGCACCAAGTTCCTCTTCTACTCGGATTTATGTGGGCAAAAATACATATTTTGACCCATGCGATACGCGCGTATGCGTATGCCATGCACCAAGTTCCTCTTCTACTCGGATTTATGCGGGCAAAAATACATATTTTGACCCATGCGATACGCGCGTATGCCATGCACCAAGTTCCTCTTCTACTCGGATTTATGCGGGCAAAAATACATATTTTGACCCATGCGATACGCGCGTATGCCATGCACCAAGTTCCTCTTCTACTCGGATTTATGTGGGCAAAAATACATATTTTGACCCATGCGATACGCGCGTATGCCATGCACCAAGTTCCTCTTCTACTCGGATTTATGCGGGCAAAAATACATATTTTGACCCATGCGATACGCGCGTATGCCATGCACCAAGTTCCTCTTCTACTCGGATTTATGTGGGCAAAAAAAATACATATTTTGACCCATGCGATATGCGCGTATGCCATGCACCAAGTTCCTCTTCTACTCGGATTTATGTGGGCAAAAATACATATTTTGACCCATGCGATACGCGCGTATGCCATGCACCAAGTTCCTCTTCTACTCGGATTTATGTGGGCAAAAATACATATTTTGACCCATGCGATGCGATATGCGCCAAGTATGCCATGCACCAAGTTCCTCTTTCTACTCGGATTTATGTGGGCAAAAATACATATTTTGACCCATGCGATATGCGCGTATGCCATGCACCAAGTTCCTCTTCTACTCGGATTTATGTGGGCAAAAATACATATTTTGACCCATGCGATACGCGCGTATGCCATGCACCAAGTTCCTCTTCTACTCGGATTTATGCGGGCAAAAATACATATTTTGACCCATGCGATACGCGCGTATGCCATGCACCAAGTTCCTCTTCTACTCGGATTTATGTGGGCAAAAATACATATTTTGACCCATGCGATATGCGCGTATGCCATGCACCAAGTTCCTCTTCTACTCGGATTTATGTGGGCAAAAATACATATTTTGACCCATGCGATATGCGCGTATGCCATGCACCAAGTTCCTCTTCTACTCGGATTTATGCGGGCAAAAATACATATTTTGACCCATGCGATACGCGCGTATGCCATGCACCAAGTTCCTCTTCTACTCGGATTTATGTGGGAAAAAATACATATTTTGACCCATGCGATACGCGCGTATGCCATGCACCAAGTTCCTCTTCTACTCGGATTTATGCGGGCAAAAATACATATTTTGACCCATGCGATACGCGCGTATGCCATGCACCAAGTTCCTCTTCTACTCGGATTTATGCGGGCAAAAATACATATTTTGACCCATGCGATACGCGCGTATGCCATGCACCAAGTTCCTCTTCTACTCGGATTTATGCGGGCAAAAATACATATTTTGACCCATGCGATACGCGCGTATGCCATGCACCAAGTTCCTCTTCTACTCGGATTTATGCGGGCAAAAATACATATTTTGACCCATGCGATACGCGCGTATGCCATGCACCAAGTTCCTCTTCTACTCGGATTTATGCGGGCAAAAATACATATTTTGACCCATGCGATACGCGCGTATGCCATGCACCAAGTTCCTCTTCTACTCGGATTTATGTGGGCAAAAATACATATTTTGACCCATGCGATACGCGCGTATGCCATGCACCAAGTTCCTCTTCTACTCGGATTTATGTGGGCAAAAATACATATTTTGACCCATGCGATACGCGCGTATGCCATGCACCAAGTTCCTCTTCTACTCGGATTTATGTGGGCAAAAATACATATTTTGACCCATGCGATACGCGCGTATGCCATGCACCAAGTTCCTCTTCTACTCGGATTTATGCGGGCAAAAATACATATTTTGACCCATGCGATACGCGCGCGTATGCCATGCACCAAGTTCCTCTTCTACTCGGATTTATGTGGGCAAAAATACATATTTTGACCCATGCGATATGCGCGTATGCCATGCACCAAGTTCCTCTTCTACTCGGATTTATGTGGGCAAAAATACATATTTTGACCCATGCGATACGCGCGTATGCCATGCACCAAGTTCCTCTTCTACTCGGATTTATGTGGGCAAAAATACATATTTTGACCCATGCGATATGCGCGTATGCCATGCACCAAGTTCCTCTTCTACTCGGATTTATGTGGGCAAAAATACATATTTTGACCCATGCGATACGCGCGTATGCCATGCACCAAGTTCCTCTTCTACTCGGATTTATGTGGGCAAAAATACATATTTTGACCCATGCGATACGCGCGTATGCCATGCACCAAGTTCCTCTTCTACTCGGATTTATGCGGGCAAAAATACATATTTTGACCCATGCGATACGCGCGTATGCCATGCACCAAGTTCCTCTTCTACTCGGATTTATGCGGGCAAAAATACATATTTTTGACCCATGCGATACGCGCGTATGCCATGCACCAAGTTCCTCTTCTACTCGGATTTATGCGGGCAAAAATACATATTTTGACCCATGCGATACGCGCGTATGCCATGCACCAAGTTCCTCTTCTACTCGGATTTATGTGGGCAAAAATACATATTTTGACCCATGCGATACGCGCGTATGCCATGCACCAAGTTCCTCTTCTACTCGGATTTATGCGGGCAAAAATACATATTTTGACCCATGCGATATGCGCGTATGCCATGCACCAAGTTCCTCTTCTACTCGGATTTATGCGGGCAAAAATACATATTTTGACCCATGCGATACGCGCGTATGCCATGCACCAAGTTCCTCTTCTACTCGGATTTATGTGGGCAAAAATACATATTTTGACCCATGCGATACGCGCGTATGCCATGCACCAACTCCCTCTCTCTTCTACTCGGATTTATGCGAGAAAAAATACATATTTTGACCCATGCGATACGCGCGTATGCCATGCACCAAGTTCCTCTTCTACTCGGATTTATGCGGGCAAAAATACATATTTTGACCCATGCGATACGCGCGTATGCCATGCACCAAGTTCCTCTTCTACTCGGATTTATGCGGGCAAAAATACATATTTTGACCCATGCGATATGCGCGTATGCCATGCACCAAGTTCCTCTTCTACTTTTTCTCGGATTTATGTGGGCAAAAATACATATTTTGACCCATGCGATACGCGCGTATGCCATGCACCAAGTTCCTCTTCTACTCGGATTTATGTGGGCAAAAATACATATTTTGACCCATGCGATACGCGCGTATGCCATGCACCAAGTTCCTCTTCTACTCGGATTTATAAGTGCAAAAATACATATTTTGACCCATGCGATACGCGCGTATGCCATGCACCAAGTTCCTCTTCTACTCGGATTTATGTGGGCAAAAATACATATTTTGACCCATGCGATACGCGCGTATGCCATGCACCAAGTTCCTCTTCTACTCGGATTTATGTGGGCAAAAATACATATTTTGACCCATGCGATATGCGCGTATGCCATGCACCAAGTTCCTCTTCTACTCGGATTTATGTGGGCAAAAATACATATTTTGACCCATGCGATATGCGCGTATGCCATGCACCAAGTTCCTCTTCTACTCGGATTTATGTGGGCAAAAATACATATTTTGACCCATGCGATACGCGCGTATGCCATGCACCAAGTTCCTCTTCTACTCGGATTTATGTGGGCAAAAATACATATTTTGACCCATGCGATACGCGCGTATGCCATGCACCAAGTTCCTCTTCTACTCGGATTTATGTGGGCAAAAATACATATTTTGACCCATGCGATATTTTGAACCATGCGATACGCGCGTATGCCATGCACCAAGTTCCTCTTCTACTCGGATTTATGCGGGCAAAAATACATATTTTGACCCATGCGATACGCGCGTATGCCATGCACCAAGTTCCTCTTCTACTCGGATTTATGTGGGCAAAAATACATATTTTGACCCATGCGATACGCGCGTATGCCATGCACCAAGTTCCTCTTCTACTCGGATTTATGCGGGCAAAAATACATATTTTGACCCATGCGATACGCGCGTATGCCATGCACCAAGTTCCTCTTCTACTCGGATTTATGTGGGCAAAAATACATATTTTGACCCATGCGATACGCGCGTATGCCATGCACCAAGTTCCTCTTCTACTCGGATTTATGCGGGCAAAAATACATATTTTTGCCCCATGCGATATACGCGCGTATGCCATGCACCAAGTTCCTCTTCTACTCGGATTTATGTGGGCAAAAATACATATTTTGACCCATGCGATACGCGCGTATGCCATGCACCAAGTTCCTCTTCTACTCGGATTTATGTGGGCAAAAATACATATTTTGACCCATGCGATATGCGCGTATGCCATGCACCAAGTTCCTCTTCTACTCGGATTTATGCGGGCAAAAATACATATTTTGACCCATGCGATACGCGCGTATGCCATGCACCAAGTTCCTCTTCTACTCGGATTTATGTGGGCAAAAAAAAATACATATTTTGACCCATGCGATATATTTGACCCATGCGATATGCCATGCACCAAGTTCCTCTTCTACTCGGATTTATGCGGGCAAAAATACATATTTTGACCCATGCGATACGCGCGTATGCCATGCACCAAGTTCCTCTTCTACTCGGATTTATGTGGGCAAAAAAATACATATTTTGACCCATGCGATACGCGCGTATGCCATGCACCAAGTTCCTCTTCTACTCGGATTTATGCGGGCAAAAATACATATTTTGACCCATGCGATACGCGCGTATGCCATGCACCAAGTTCCTCTTCTACTCGGATTTATGCGGGCAAAAATACATATTTTGACCCATGCGATGCGCGCGTATGCCATGCACCGAGTTCCTCTTCTACTCGGATTTATGTGGGCAAAAATACATATTTTGACCCATGCGATACGCGCGTATGCCATGCACCAAGTTCCTCTTCTACTCGGATTTATGTGGGCAAAAATACATATTTTGACCCATGCGATACGCGCGTATGCCATGCACCAAGTTCCTCTTCTACTCGGATTTATGTGGGCAAAAATACATATTTTGACCCATGCGATACGCGCGTATGCCATGCACCAAGTTCCTCTTCTACTCGGATTTATGTGGGCAAAAATACATATTTTGACCCATGCGATATACGCGTATGCCATGCACCAAGTTCCTCTTCTACTCGGATTTATGTGGGCAAAAAATATATATTTTGACCCATGCGATACGCGCGTATGCCATGCACCAAGTTCCTCTTCTACTCGGATTTATGCGGGCAAAAATACATATTTTGACCCATGCGATACGCGCGTATGCCATGCATGCACCAAGTTCCTCTTCTACTCGGATTTATGCGGGCAAAAATACATATTTTGACCCATGCGATACGCGCGTATGCCATGCACCAAGTTCCTCTTCTACTCGGATTTATGCGGGCAAAAATACATATTTTGACCCATGCGATACGCGCGTATGCCATGCACCAAGTTCCTCTTCTACTCGGATTTATGTGGGCAAAAATACATATTTTGACCCATGCGATACGCGCGTATGCCATGCACCAAGTTCCTCTTCTACTCGGATTTATGTGGGCAAAAATACATATTTTGACCCATGCGATACGCGCGTATGCCATGCACCAAGTTCCTCTTCTACTCGGATTTATGTGGGCAAAAATACATATTTTGACCCATGCGATACGCGCGTATGCCATGCACCAAGTTCCTCTTCTACTCGGATTTATGTGGGAAAAAATACATATTTTGACCCATGCGATACGCGCGTATGCCATGCACCAAGTTCCTCTTCTACTCGGATTTATGCGGGCAAAAATACATATTTTGACCCATGCGATACGCGCGTATGCCATGCACCAAGTTCCTCTTCTACTCGGATTTATGCGGGCAAAAATACATATTTTGACCCATGCGATACGCGCGTATGCCATGCACCAAGTTCCTCTTCTACTCGGATTTATGCGGGCAAAAATACATATTTTGACCCATGCGATACGCGCGTATGCCATGCACCAAGTTCCTCTTCTACTCGGATTTATGCGGGAAAAAATACATATTTTGACCCATGCGATACGCGCGTATGCCATGCACCAAGTTCCTCTTCTCCTCGGATTTATCTTCTCCTCGGATTTATGCGTGCACGGATTTATGAGGGCTAAAATACATATTTTGACCCATGCGATACGCGCGTATGCCATGCACCAAGTTCCTCTTCTACTCGGATTTATGCGGGCAAAAATACATATTTTGACCCATGCGATACGCGCGTATGCCATGCACCAAGTTCCTCTTCTACTCGGATTTATGCGGGCAAAAATACATATTTTGACCCATGCGATACGCGCGTATGCCATGCACCAAGTTCCTCTTCTACTCGGATTTATGTGGGCAAAAATACATATTTTGACCCATGCGATACGCGCGTATGCCATGCACCAAGTTCCTCTTCTACTCGGATTTATGTGGGCAAAAATACATATTTTGACCCATGCGATACGCGCGTATGCCATGCACCAAGTTCCTCTTCTACTCGGATTTATGTGGGCAAAAAACATATTTTGACCCATGCGATACGCGCGTATGCCATGCACCAAGTTCCTCTTCTACTCGGATTTATGTGGGCAAAAATACATATTTTGACCCATGCGATACGCGCGTATGCCATGCACCAAGTTCCTCTTCTACTCGGATTTATGTGGGCAAAAATACATATTTTGACCCATGCGATACGCGCGTATGCCATGCACCAAGTTCCTCTTCTACTCGGATTTATGTGGGCAAAAATACATATTTTGACCCATGCGATACGCGCGTATGCCATGCACCAAGTTCCTCTTCTACTCGGATTTATGCGGGCAAAAATACATATTTTGACCCATGCGATACGCGCGTATGCCATGCACCAAGTTCCTCTTCTACTCGGATTTATGTGGGCAAAAATACATATTTTGACCCATGCGATACGCGCGTATGCCATGCACCAAGTTCCTCTTCTACTCGGATTTATGCGGGCAAAAATACATATTTTGACCCATGCGATACGTATATGCGCGTATGCCATGCACCAAGTTCCTCTTCTACTCGGATTTATGTGGGCAAAAATACATATTTTGACCCATGCGATACGCGCGTATGCCATGCACCAAGTTCCTCTTCTACTCGGATTTATGTGGGCAAAAATACATATTTTGACCCATGCGCGATACGCGCGTATGCCATGCACCAAGTTTCTCTTCTACTCGGATTTATGCGGGCAAAAATACATATTTTGACCCATGCGATACGCGCGTATGCCATGCACCAAGTTCCTCTTCTACTCGGATTTATGCGGGCAAAAATACATATTTTGACCCATGCGATACGCGCGTATGCCATGCACCAAGTTCCTCTTCTACTCGGATTTATGTGGGCAAAAATACATATTTTGACCCATGCGATACGCGCGTATGCCATGCACCAAGTTCCTCTTCTACTCGGATTTATGTGGGCAAAAATACATATTTTGACCCATGCGATACGCGCGTATGCCATGCACCAAGTTCCTCTTCTACTCGGATTTATGTGGGCAAAAATACATATTTTGACCCATGCGATATGCGCGTATGCCATGCACCAAGTTCCTCTTCTACTCGGATTTATGTGGGCAAAAATACATATTTTGACCCCATGCGATACGCGCGTATGCCATGCACCAAGTTCCTCTTCTACTCGGATTTATGCGGGCAAAAATACATATTTTGACCCATGCGATACGCGCGTATGCCATGCACCAAGTTCCTCTTCTACTCGGATTTATGTGGGCAAAAATACATATTTTGACCCATGCGATACGCGCGTATGCCATGCACCAAGTTCCTCTTCTACTCGGATTTATGCGGGCAAAAATACATATTTTGACCCATGCGATACGCGCGTATGCCATGCACCAAGTTCCTCTTCTACTCGGATTTATGTGGGCAAAAATACATATTTTGACCCATGCGATACGCGCGTATGTCATGCACCAAGTTCCTCTTTTACTCGGATTTATGTGGGCAAAAATACATATTTTGACCCATGCGATACGCGCGTATGCCATGCACCAAGTTCCTCTTCTACTCGGATTTATGTGGGCAAAAATACATATTTTGACCCATGCGATATGCGCGTATGCCATGCACCAAGTTCCTCTTCTACTCGGATTTATGTGGGCAAAAATACATATTTTGACCCATGCGATACGCGCGTATGCCATGCACCAAGTTCCTCTTCTACTCGGATTTATGTGGGCAAAAATACATATTTTGACCCATGCGATACGCGCGTATGCCATGCACCAAGTTCCTCTTCTACTCGGATTTATGTGGGCAAAAATACATATTTTGACCCATGCGATATGCGCGTATGCCATGCACCAAGTTCCTCTTCTACTCGGATTTATGTGGGCAAAAAATACATATTTTGACCCATGCGATACGCGCGTATGCCATGCACCAAGTTCCTCTTTTACTCGGATTTATGTGGGCAAAAATACATATTTTGACCCATGCGATACGCGCGTATGCCATGCACCAAGTTCCTCTTCTACTCGGATTTATGCGGGCAAAAATACATATTTTGACCCATGCGATACGCGCGTATGCCATGCACCAAGTTCCTCTTCTACTCGGATTTATGCGGGCAAAAATACATATTTTGACCCATGCGATACGCGCGTATGCCATGCACCAAGTTCCTCTTCTACTCGGATTTATGTGGGCAAAAATACATATTTTGACCCATGCGATACGCGCGTATGCCATGCACCAAGTTCCTCTTCTACTCGGATTTATGTGGGCAAAAATACATATTTTGACCCATGCGATACGCGCGTATGCCATGCACCAAGTTCCTCTTCTACTCGGATTTATGCGGGCAAAAATACATATTTTGACCCATGCGATACGCGCGTATGCCATGCACCAAGTTCCTTTTCTACTCGGATTTATGCGGGCAAAAATACATATTTTGACCCATGCGATACGCGCGTATGCCATGCACCAAGTTCCTCTTCTACTCGGATTTATGCGGGCAAAAATACATATTTTGACCCATGCGATACGCGCGTATGCCATGCACCAAGTTCCTCTTCTACTCGGATTTATGCGGGCAAAAATACATATTTTGACCCATGCGATACGCGCGTATGCCATGCACCAAGTTCCTCTTCTACTCGGATTTATGCGGGCAAAAATACATATTTTGACCCATGCGATACGCGCGTATGCCATGCACCAAGTTCCTCTTCTACTCGGATTTATGCGGGCAAAAATACATATTTTGACCCATGCGATACGCGCGTATGCCATGCACCAAGTTCCTCTTCTACTCGGATTTATGTGGGCAAAAATACATATTTTGACCCATGCGATATGCGCGTATGCCATGCACCAAGTTCCTCTTCTACTCGGATTTATGTGGGCAAAAATACATATTTTGACCCATGCGATACGCGCGTATGCCATGCACCAAGTTCCTCTTCTACTCGGATTTATGCGGGCAAAAATACATATTTTGACCCATGCGATACGCGCGTATGCCATGCACCAAGTTCCTCTTCTACTCGGATTTATGCGGGCAAAAATACATATTTTGACCCATGCGATACGCGCGTATGCCATGCACCAAGTTCCTCTTCTACTCGGATTTATGCGGGCAAAAATACATATTTTGACCCATGCGATACGCGCGTATGCCATGCACCAAGTTCCTCTTCTACTCGGATTTATATGTGGGCAAAAATACATATTTTGACCCATGCGATATGCGCGTATGCCATGCACCAAGTTCCTCTTCTACTCGGATTTATGCGGGCAAAAATACATATTTTGACCCATGCGATACGCGCGTATGCCATGCACCAAGTTCCTCTTCTACTCGGATTTATGCGGGCAAAAATACATATTTTGACCCATGCGATACGCGCGTATGCCATGCACCAAGTTCCTCTTCTACTCGGATTTATGTGGGCAAAAATACATATTTTGACCCATGCGATATGCGCGTATGCCATGCACCAAGTTCCTCTTCTACTCGGATTTATGTGGGCAAAAATACATATTTTGACCCATGCGATACGCGCGTATGCCATGCACCAAAGTTCCTCTTCTACTCGGATTTATGTGGGCAAAAATACATATTTTGACCCATGCGATACGCGCGTATGCCATGCACCAAGTTCCTCTTCTACTCGGATTTATGCGGGCAAAAATACATATTTTGACCCATGCGATACGCGCGTATATGCCATGCACCAAGTTCCTCTTCTACTCGGATTTATGCGGGCAAAAATACATATTTTGACCCATGCGATACGCGCGTATGCCATGCACCAAGTTCCTCTTCTACTCGGATTTATGTGGGCAAAAATACATATTTTGACCCATGCGATACGCGCGTATGCCATGCACCAAGTTCCTCTTCTACTCGGATTTATGCGGGCAAAAATACATATTTTGACCCATGCGATACGCGCGTATGCCATGCACCAAGTTCCTCTTCTACTCGGATTTATGCGGGCAAAAATACATATTTTGACCCATGCGATACGCGCGTATGCCATGCACCAAGTTCCTCTTCTACTCGGATTTATGCGGGCAAAAATACATATTTTGACCCATGCGATACGCGCGTATGCCATGCACCAAGTTCCTCTTCTACTCGGATTTATGCGGGCAAAAATACATATTTTGACCCATGCGATACGCGCGTATGCCATGCACCAAGTTCCTCTGCACCAAGTTCCTCTTCTACTCGGATTTATGCGGGCAAAAATACATATTTTGACCCATGCGATATGCGCGTATGCCATGCACCAAGTTCCTCTTCTACTCGGATTTATGTGGGCAAAAATACATATTTTGACCCATGCGATATCCGCGTATACCATGCACCAAGTTCCTCTTCTACTCGGATTTATGTGGGCAAAAATACATATTTTGACCCATGCGATACGCGCGTATGCCATGCACCAAGTTCCTCTTCTACTCGGATTTATGCGGGCAAAAATACATATTTTGACCCATGCGATATGCGCGTATGCCATGCACCAAGTTCCTCTTCTACTCGGATTTATGCGGGCAAAAATACATATTTTGACCCATGCGATACGCGCGTATGCCATGCACCAAGTTCCTCTTCTACTCGGATTTATGCGGGCAAAAATACATATTTTGACCCATGCGATACGCGCGTATGCCATGCACCAAGTTCCTCTTCTACTCGGATTTATGCGGGCAAAAATACATATTTTGACCCATGCGATACGCGCGTATGCCATGCACCAAGTTCCTCTTCTACTCGGATTTATGCGGGCAAAAATACATATTTTGACCCATGCGATACGCGCGTATGCCATGCACCAAGTTCCTCTTCTACTCGGATTTATGCGGGCAAAAATACATATTTTGACCCATGCGATACGCGCGTATGCCATGCACCAAGTTCCTCTTCTACTCGGATTTATGTGGGCAAAAATACATATTTTGACCCATGCGATATGCGCGTATGCCATGCACCAAGTTCCTCTTCTACTCGGATTTATGCGGGCAAAAATACATATTTTGACCCATGCGATACGCGCGTATGCCATGCACCAAGTTCCTCTTCCTCTTCTACTCGGATTTATGCGGGCGAAAATACATATTTTGACCCATGCGATATTTTGACCCGCGCGATATGCCATGCCATGCACCAAGTTCCTCTTCTACTCGGATTTATGCGGGCAAAAATACATATTTTGACCCATGCGATACGCGCGTATGCCATGCACCAAGTTCCTCTTCTACTCGGATTTATGCGGGCAAAAATACATATTTTGACCCATGCGATACGCGCGTATGCCATGCACCAAGTTCCTCTTCTACTCGGATTTATGTGGGCAAAAAAATACATATTTTGACCCATGCGATACGCGCGTATGCCATGCACCAAGTTCCTCTTCTACTCGGATTTATGCGGGCAAAAATACATATTTTGACCCATGCGATACGCGCGTATGCCATGCACCAAGTTCCTCTTCTACTCGGATTTATGCGGGCAAAAATACATATTTTGACCCATGCGATACGCGCGTATGCCATGCACCAAGTTCCTCTTCTACTCGGATTTATGCGGGCAAAAATACATATTTTGACCCATGCGATATGCGCGTATGCCATGCACCAAGTTCCTCTTCTACTCGGATTTATGTGGGCAAAAATACATATTTTGACCCATGCGATATGCGCGTATGCCATGCACCAAGTTCCTCTTCTACTCGGATTTATGCGGGCAAAAATACATATTTTGACCCATGCGATACGCGCGTATGCCATGCACCAAGTTCCTCTTCTACTCGGATTTATGTGGGCAAAAATACATATTTTGACCCATGCGATACTCGGATTTATGCGGGCAAAAATACATATTTTGACCATGCACCAAGTTCCTCTTCTACTCGGATTTATGCGGGAAAAAATACATATTTTGACCCATGCGATACGCGCGTATGCCATGCACCAAGTTCCTCTTCTACTCGGATTTATGCGGGCAAAAATACATATTTTGACCCATGCGATACGCGCGTATGCCATGCACCAAGTTCCTCTTCTACTCGGATTTATGTGGGCAAAAATACATATTTTGACCCATGCGATACGCGCGTATGCCATGCACCAAGTTCCTCTTCTACTCGGATTTATGTGGGCAAAAATACATATTTTGACCCATGCGATACGCGCGTATGCCATGCACCAAGTTCCTCTTCTACTCGGATTTATGTGGGCAAAAATACATATTTTGACCCATGCGATACGCGCGTATGCCATGCACCAAGTTCCTCTTCTACTCGGATTTATGTGGGCAAAAATACATATTTTGACCCATGCGATACGCGCGTATGCCATGCACCAAGTTCCTCTTCTACTCGGATTTATGTGGGCAAAAATACATATTTTGACCCATGCGATACGCGCGTATGCCATGCACCAAGTTCCTCTTCTACTCGGATTTATGTGGGCAAAAATACATATTTTGACCCATGCGATACGCGCGTATGCCATGCACCAAGTTCCTCTTCTACTCGGATTTATGCGGGCAAAAATACATATTTTGACCCATGCGATATGCGCGTATGCCATGCACCAAGTTCCTCTTCTACTCGGATTTATGCGGGCAAAAATACATATTTTGACCCATGCGATACGCGCGTATGCCATGCACCAAGTTCCTCTCTCATTTACTCGGATTTATGTGGGCAAAAATACATATTTTGACCCATGCGATACGCGCGTATGCCATGCACCAAGTTCCTCTTCTACTCGGATTTATGCGGGCAAAAATACATATTTTGACCCATGCGATATGCGCGTATGCCATGCACCAAGTTCCTCTTCTACTCGGATTTATGCGGGCAAAAATACATATTTTGACCCATGCGATACGCGCGTATGCCATGCACCAAGTTCCTCTTCTACTCGGATTTATGCGGGCAAAAATACATATTTTGACCCGAGCGATATACGCGTATGCCATGCACTAACCTCTTCTACTACTCGGATTTATGCGGGAAAAAATACATATTTTGACCCATGCGATACGCGCGTATGCCATGCACCAAGTTCCTCTTCTACTCGGATTTATGTGGGCAAAAATACATATTTTGACCCATGCGATACGCGCGTATGCCATGCACCAAGTTCCTCTTCTACTCGGATTTATGTGGGCAAAAATACATATTTTGACCCATGCGATACGCGCGTATGCCATGCACCAAGTTCCTCTTCTACTCGGATTTATGTGGGCAAAAATACATATTTTGACCCCATGCGATACGCGCGTATGCCATGCACCAAGTTCCTCTTCTACTCGGATTTATGCGGGCAAAAATACATATTTTGACCCATGCGATACGCGCGTATGCCATGCACCAAGTTCCTCTTCTACTCGGATTTATGTGGGCAAAAATACATATTTTGACCCATGCGATACGCGCGTATGCCATGCACCAAGTTCCTCTTCTACTCGGATTTATGCGGGCAAAAATACATATTTTGACCCATGCGATACGCGCGTATGCCATGCACCAAGTTCCTCTTCTACTCGGATTTATGCGGGGGCAAAAATACATATTTTGACCCATGCGATACGCGCGTATGCCATGCACCAAGTTCCTCTTCTACTCGGATTTAAGGGCAAAAATACATATTTTGACCCATGCGATACGCGCGTATGCCATGCACCAAGTTCCTCTTCTACTCGGATTTATGCGGGCAAAAATACATATTTTGACCCATGCGATACGCGCGTATGCCATGCACCAAGTTCCTCTTCTACTCGGATTTATGCGGGCAAAAATACATATTTTGACCCATGCGATACGCGCGTATGCCATGCACCAAGTTCCTCTTCTACTCGGATTTATGTGGGCAAAAATACATATTTTGACCCATGCGATACGCGTATGCATGCGCCATGCACCAAGTTCCTCCACTCGGATTTTCCAAAAATCATATTTACTCGGATTTATGTATGGCAAAAATACATTTTTGACCCATGCGATTTATGGGCAAAAATACATATTTTGACCCATGCTCGTATGCCATGCACCAAGTTCCTCTTCTGTTGGATTTATGTGGGCAAAAATACATATTTTGACCCATGCGATATGCGCGTATGCCATGCACCAAGTTCCTCTTCTACTCGGATTTATGCGGGCAAAAAATACATATTTTGACCCATGCGATACGCGCGTATGCCATGCACCAAGTTCCTCTTCTACTCGGATTTATGCGGGCAAAAATACATATTTTGACCCATGCGATACGCGCGTATGCCATGCAACAAGTTCCTCTTCTCTACTCGGATTTATGTGGGCAAAAATACATATTTTGACCCATGCGATACGCGCGTATGCCATGCACCAAGTTCCTCTTCTACTCGGATTTATGTGGGCAAAAATACATATTTTGACCCATGCGATATGCGCGTATGCCATGCACCAAGTTCCTCTTCTACTCGGATTTATGTGGGAAAAAAATACATATTTTGACCCATGCGATATGCGCGTATGCCATGCACCAAGTTCCTCTTCTACTCGGATTTATGTGGGCAAAAATACATATTTTGACCCATGCGATACGCGCGTATGCCATGCACCAAGTTCCTCTTCTACTCGGATTTATGTGGGCAAAAATACATATTTTGACCCATGCGATACGCGCGTATGCCATGCACCAAGTTCCTCTTCTACTCGGATTTATGTGGGCAAAAATACATATTTTGACCCATGCGATACGCGCGTATGCCATGCACCAAGTTCCTCTTCTGCTTGGATTTATGTGGGCAAAAATACATATTTTGACCATGCACCAAGTTCCTCTTCTACTCGGATTTATGTGGGAAAACAATACATGCGCATATCCCATGCACCAAGTTCCTCTTCTACTCGGATTTATGTGGGCAAAAATACATATTTTGACCCATGCGATACGCGCGTATGCCATGCACCAAGTTCCTCTTCTACTCGGATTTATGTGGGCAAAAATACATATTTTGACCCATGCGATACGCGCGTATGCCATGCACCAAGTTCCTCTTCTACTCGGATTTATGTGGGCAAAAATACATATTTTGACCCATGCGATATGCGCGTATGCCATGCACCAAGTTCCTCTTCTACTCGGATTTATGCGGGCAAAAATACATATTTTGACCCATGCGATACGCGCGTATGCCATGCACCAAGTTCCTCTTCTACTCGGATTTATGCGGGCAAAAATACATATTTTGACCCATGCGATATGCGCGTATCCCATGCACCAAGTTCCTCTTCTACTCGGATTTATGTGGGCAAAAATACATATTTTGACCCATGCGATACGCGCGTATGCCATGCACCAAGTTCCTCTTCTACTCGGATTTATGTGGGCAAAAATACATATTTTGACCCATGCGATACGCGCGTATGCCATGCACCAAGTTCCTCTTCTACTCGGATTTATGCGGGCAAAAATACATATTTTGACCCATGCGATACGCGCGTATGCCATGCACCAAGTTCCTCTTCTACTCGGATTTATGCGGGCAAAAATACATATTTTGACCCATGCGATACGCGCGTATGCCATGCACCAAGTTCCTCTTCTACTCGGATTTATGCGGGCAAAAATACATATTTTGACCCATGCGATATGCGCGTATGCCATGCACCAAGTTCCTCTTCTACTCGGATTTATGCGGGCAAAAATACATATTTTGACCCATGCGATACGCGCGTATGCCATGCACCAAGTTCCTCTTCTACTCGGATTTATGCGGGCAAAAATACATATTTTGACCCATGCGATACGCGCGTATGCCATGCACCAAGTTCCTCTTCTACTCGGATTTATGCGGGCAAAAATACATATTTTGACCCATGCGATACGCGCGTATGCCATGCACCAAGTTCCTCTTCTACTCGGATTTATGCGGGCAAAAATACATATTTTGACCCATGCGATACGCGCGTATGCCATGCACCAAGTTCCTCTTCTACTCGGATTTATGTGGGCAAAAATACATATTTTGACCCATGCGATACGCGCGTATGCCATGCACCAAGTTCCTCTTCTACTCGGATTTATGTGGGCAAAAATACATATTTTGACCCATGCGATACGCGCGTATGCCATGCACCAAGTTCCTCTTCTACTCGGATTTATGTGGGCAAAAATACATATTTTGACCCATGCGATATGCGCATATGCCATGCACGTATGCCATGCACCAAGTTCCTCTTCTACTCGGATTTATGTGGGCAAAAATACATATTTTGACCCATGCGATACGCGCGTATGCCATGCACCAAGTTCCTCTTCTACTCGGATTTATGTGGGCAAAAATACATATTTTGACCATGCACCAAGTTCCTCTTCTACTCGGATTTATGTGGGCAAAAATACATATTTTGACCCATGCGATACACGCGTATGCCATGCACCAAGTTCCTCTTCTACTCGGATTTATGTGGGCAAAAATACATATTTTGACCCATGCGATACGCGCGTATGCCATGCACCAAGTTCCTCTTCTACTCGGATTTATGTGGGCAAAAATACATATTTTGACCCATGCGATACGCGCGTATGCCATGCACCAAGTTCCTCTTCTACTCGGATTTATGTGGGCAAAAATACATATTTTGACCCATGCGATACGCGCGTATGCCATGCACCAAGTTCCTCTTCTACTCGGATTTATGCGGGCAAAAATACATATTTTGACCCATGCGATACGCGCGTATGCCATGCACCAAGTTCCTCTTCTACTCGGATTTATGCGGGCAAAAATACATATTTTGACCCATGCGATACGCGCGTATCCCATGCACCAAGTTCCTCTTCTACTCGGATTTATGCGGGCAAAAATACATATTTTGACCCATGCGATACGCGCGTATGCCATGCACCAAGTTCCTCTTCTACTCGGATTTATGCGGGCAAAAATACATATTTTGACCCATGCGATACGCGCGTATGCCATGCACCAAGTTCCTCTTCTACTCGGATTTATGCGGGCAAAAATACATATTTTGACCCATGCGATACGCGCGTATGCCATGCACCAAGTTCCTCTTCTACTCGGATTTATGTGGGCAAAAATACATATTTTGACCCATGCGATACGCGCGTATGCCATGCACCAAGTTCCTCTTCTACTCGGATTTATGTGGGCAAAAATACATATTTTGACCCATGCGATACGCGCGTATGCCATGCACCAAGTTCCTCTTCTACTCGGATTTATGTGGGCAAAAATACATATTTTGACCCATGCGATACGCGCGTATGCCATGCACCAAGTTCCTCTTCTACTCGGATTTATGTGGGCAAAAATACATATTTTGACCCATGCGATACGCGCGTATGCCATGCACCAAGTTCCTCTTCTACTCGGATTTATGCGGGAAAAAATACATATTTTGACCCATGCGATACGCGCGTATGCCATGCACCAAGTTCCTCTTCTACTCGGATTTATGTGGGCAAAAATACATATTTTGACCCATGCGATATGCGTTTATGCCATGCACCATGTGATACGCGCGTATGCCATGCACCAAGTTCCTTTTCTACTCGGATTTATGCGGGCAAAAATACATATTTTGACCCATGCGATACGCGCGTATGCCATGCACCAAGTTCCTCTTCTACTCGGATTTATGCGGGCAAAAATACATATTTTGACCCATGCGATACGCGCGTATGCCATGCACCAAGTTCCTCTTCTACTCGGATTTATGCGGGGCAAAAATACATATTTTGACCCATGCGATACGCGCGTATGCCATGCACCAAGTTCCTCTTCTACTCGGATTTATGCGGGCAAAAATACATATTTTGACCCATGCGATACGCGCGTATGCCATGCACCAAGTTCCTCTTCTACTCGGATTTATGCGGGAAAAAATACATATTTTGACCCATCCGATACGCGCGTATGCCATGCACCAAGTTCCTCTTCTACTCGGATTTATGGGCAAAAATACATATTTTGACCCATGCGATACGCGCGTATGCCATGCACCAAGTTCCTCTTCTACTCGGATTTATGCGGGCAAAAATACATATTTTGACCCATGCGATACGCGCGTATGCCATGCACCAAGTTCCTCTTCTACTCGGATTTATGCGGGCAAAAATACATATTTTGACCCATGCGATACGCGCGTATGCCATGCACCAAGTTCCTCTTCTACTCGGATTTATGTGGGCAAAAATACATATTTTGACCCATGCGATACGCGCGTATGCCATGCACCAAGTTCCTCTTCTACTCGGATTTATATGGGCAAAAATACATATTTTGACCCATGCGATACGCGCGTATGCCATGCACCAAGTTCCTCTTCTACTCGGATTTATGCGGGCAAAAATACATATTTTGACCCATGCGATACGCGCGTATGCCATGCACCAAGTTCCTCTTCTACTCGGATTTATGCGGGCAAAAATACATATTTTGACCCATGCGATACGCGCGTATGCCATGCACCAAGTTCCTCTTCTACTCGGATTTATGCGGGCAAAAATACATATTTTGACCCATGCGATACGCGCGTATGCCATGCACCAAGTTCCTCTTCTACTCGGATTTATGCGGGCAAAAAATACATATTTTGACCCATGCAATACGCGCGTATGCCATGCACCAACTCCCTCTTCTACTCGGATTTATGCGGGCAAAAATACATATTTTGACCCATGCGATACGCGCGTATGCCATGCACCAAGTTCCTCTTCTACTCGGATTTATGTGGGCAAAAATACATATTTTGACCCATGCGATACGCGCGTATGCCATGCACCAAGTTCCTCTTCTACTCGGATTTATGCGGGCAAAAATACATATTTTGACCCATGCGATATGCGCGTATGCCATGCACCAAGTTCCTCTTCTACTCGGATTTATGCGGGCAAAAATACATATTTTGACCCATGCGATACGCGCGTATGCCATGCACCAAGTTCCTCTTCTACTCGGATTTATGTGGGCAAAAATACATATTTTGACCCATGCGATACGCGCGTATGCCATGCACCAAGTTCCTCTTCTACTCGGATTTATGTGGGCAAAAATACATATTTTGACCCATGCGATACGCGCGTATGCCATGCACCAAGTTCCTCTTCTACTCGGATTTATGTGGGCAAAAATACATATTTTGACCCATGCGATACGCGCGTATGCCATGCACCAAGTTCCTCTTCTACTCGGATTTATGCGGGCAAAAATACATATTTTGACCCATGCGATACGCGCGTATGCCATGCACCAAGTTCCTCTTCTACTCGGATTTATGCGGGCAAAAATACATATTTTGACCCATGCGATATGCGCGTATGCCATGCACCAAGTTCCTCAAGTTCCTCTTCTCGGATTTATGTGGGCAAAAATACATATTTTGACCCATGCGATACGCGCGTATGCCATGCACCAAGTTCCTCTTCTACTCGGATTTATGTGGGCAAAAATACATATTTTGACCCATGCGATACGCGCGTATGCCATGCACCAAGTTCCTCTTCTACTCGGATTTATGCGGGCAAAAATACATATTTTGACCCATGCGATACGCGCGTATGCCATGCACCAAGTTCCTCTTCTACTCGGATTTATGTGGGCAAAAATACATATTTTGACCCATGCGATACGCGCGTATGCCATGCACCAAGTTCCTCTTCTACTCGGATTTATGTGGGCAAAAATACATATTTTGACCCATGCGATACGCGCGTATGCCATGCACCAAGTTCCTCTTCTACTCGGATTTATGCGGGCAAAAATACATATTTTGACCCATGCGATACGCGCGTATGCCATGCACCAAGTTCCTCTTCTACTCGGATTTATGTGGGCAAAAATACATATTTTGACCCATGCGATACGCGCGTATGCCATGCACCAAGTTCCTCTCTTCTACTCGGATTTATGTGGGCAAAAACATATTACATATTTTGACCCATGCGATATGTGGGAAAAATACGTATGCCATGCACCAAGTTCCTCTTCTACTCGGATTTATGCGGGCAAAAATACATATTTTGACCCATGCGATACGCGCGTATGCCATGCACCAAGTTCCTCTTCTACTCGGATTTATGCGGGCAAAAATACATATTTTGACCCATGCGATACGCGCGTATGCCATGCACCAGTTTCTCTTCTTCTACTCGGATTTATGCGGGCAAAAATACATATTTTGACCCATGCGATACGCGCGTATGCCATGCACCAAGTTCCTCTTCTACTCGGATTTATGCGGGCAAAAATACATATTTTGACCCATGCGATACGCGCGTATGCCATGCACCAAGTTCCTCTTCTACTCGGATTTATGCGGGCAAAAATACATATTTTGACCCATGCGATATGCGCGTATGCCATGCACCAAGTTCCTCTTCTACTCGGATTTATGCGGGCAAAAATACATATTTTGACCCATGCGATATGCGCGTATGCCATGCACCAAGTTCCTCTTCTACTCGGATTTATGCGGGCAAAAATACATATTTTGACCCATGCGATACGCGCGTATGCCATGCACCAAGTTCCTCTTCTACTCGGATTTATGTGGGCAAAAATACATATTTTGACCCATGCGATACGCGCGTATGCCATGCACCAAGTTCCTCTTCTACTCGGATTTATGCGGGGCAAAAAATACATATTTTGACCCATGCGATATATTCGCGTATGCCATGCACCAAGTTCCTCTTCTACTCGGATTTATGCGGGCAAAAATACATATTTTGACCCATGCGATACGCGCGTATGCCATGCACCAAGTTCCTCTTCTACTCGGATTTATGCGGGCAAAAATACATATTTTGACCCATGCGATACGCGCGTATGCCATGCACCAAGTTCCTCTTCTACTCGGATTTATGCGGGCAAAAATACATATTTTGACCATGCACCAAGTTCCTCTTCTACTCGGATTTATGTGGGAAAAAATACATATTTTGACCCATGCGATACGCGCGTATGCCATGCACCAAGTTCCTCTTCTACTCGGATTTATGTGGGCAAAAATACATATTTTGACCCATGCGATACGCGCGTATGCCATGCACCAAGTTCCTCTTCTACTCGGATTTATGCGGGCAAAAATACATATTTTGACCCATGCGATACGCGCGTATGCCATGCACCAAGTTCCTCTTCTACTCGGATTTATGCGGGCAAAAATACATATTTTGACCCATGCGATACGCGCGTATGCCATGCACCAAGTTCCTCTTCTACTCGGATTTATGTGGGCAAAAATACATATTTTGACCCATGCGATACGCGCGTATGCCATGCACCAAGTTCCTCTTCTACTCGGATTTATGCGGGCAAAAATACATATTTTGACCCATGCGATACGCGCGTATGCCATGCACCAAGTTCCTCTTCTACTCGGATTTATGCGGGCAAAAATACATATTTTGACCCATGCGATACGCGCGTATGCCATGCACCAAGTTCCTCTTCTACTCGGATTTATGGGCAAAAAATACATATTTTGACCCATGCGATACGCGCGTATGCCATGCACCAAGTTCCTCTTCTACTCGGATTTATGCGGGCAAAAATACATATTTTGACCCATGCGATACGCGCGTATGCCATGCACCAAGTTCCTCTTCTACTCGGATTTATGCGGGCAAAAATACATATTTTGACCCATGCGATACGCGCGTATGCCATGCACCAAGTTCCTCTTCTACTCGGATTTATGCGGGCAAAAATACATATTTTGACCCATGCGATACGCGCGTATGCCATGCACCAAGTTCCTCTTCTACTCGGATTTATGGGGGCAAAAATACATATTTTGACCCATGCGATATGCGCGTATGCCATGCACCAAGTTCCTCTTCTACTCGGATTTATGTGGGCAAAAATACATATTTTGACCCATGCGATACGCGCGTATGCCATGCACCAAGTTCCTCTTCTACTCGGATTTATGTGGGCAAAAATACATATTTTGACCCATGCGATACGCGCGTATGCCATGCACCAAGTTCCTCTTCTACTCGGATTTATGCGGGCAAAAATACATATTTTGACCCATGCGATACGCGCGTATGCCATGCACCAAGTTCCTCTTCTACTCGGATTTATGTGGGCAAAAATACATATTTTGACCCATGCGATACGCGCGTATGCCATGCACCAAGTTCCTCTTCTACTCGGATTTATGTGGGCAAAAATACATATTTTGACCCATGCGATACGCGCGTATGCCATGCACCAAGTTCCTCTTCTACTCGGATTTATATGGGCAAAAATACATATTTTGACCCATGCGATACGCGCGTATGCCATGCACCAAGTTCCTCTTCTACTCGGATTTATGTGGGCAAAAATACATATTTTGACCCATGCGATACGCGCGTATGCCATGCACCAAGTTCCTCTTCTACTCGGATTTATGTGGGAAAAAAAATACATATTTTGACCCATGCGATACGCGCGTATGCCATGCACCAAGTTCCTCTTCTACTCGGATTTATGTGGGCAAAAATACATATTTTGACCCATGCGATACGCGCGTATGCCATGCACCAAGTTCCTCTTCTACTCGGATTATATGGGCAAAAATACATATTTTGACCCATGCGATACGCGCGTATGCCATGCACCAAGTTCCTCTTCTACTCGGATTTATGCGGGCAAAAATACATATTTTGACCCATGCGATACGCGCGTATGCCATGCACCAAGTTCCTCTTCTACTCGGATTTATGCGGGCAAAAATACATATTTTGACCCATGCGATACGCGCGTATGCCATGCACCAAGTTCCTCTTCTACTCGGATTTATGTGGGCAAAAATACATATTTTGACCCATGCGATACGCGCGTATGCCATGCACCAAGTTCCTCTTCTACTCGGATTTATGTGGGCAAAAATACATATTTTGACCCATGCGATACGCGCGTATGCCATGCACCAAGTTCCTCTTCTACTCGGATTTATGTGGGAAAAAATACATATTTTGACCCATGCGATACGCGCGTATGCCATGCACCAAGTTCCTCTTCTACTCGGATTTATGTGGGCAAAAATACATATTTTGACCCATGCGATACGCGCGTATGCCATGCACCAACTCTCTCTTCTACTCGGATTTATGTGGGCAAAAATACATATTTTGACCCATGCGATACGCGCGTATGCCATGCACCAAGTTCCTCTTCTACTCGGATTTATGTGGGCAAAAATACATATTTTGACCCATGCGATACTCGCGTATGCCATGCACCAATCCTCCTCGGATGCACCATATTTTGTTCCTCTTCTCTTCTCGGATTTATGCGGGCAAAAATACATATTTTGACCCATGCGATACGCGCGTATGCCATGCACCAAGTTCCTCTTCTACTCGGATTTATGCGGGAAAAAAATACATATTTTGACCCATGCGATACGCGCGTATGCCATGCACCAAGTTCCTCTTCTACTCGGATTTATGTGGGCAAAAATACATATTTTGACCCATGCGATACGCGCGTATGCCATGCACCAAGTTCCTCTTCTACTCGGATTTATGTGGGCAAAAATACATATTTTGACCCATGCGATACGCGCGTATGCCAGCGGATGCCATGCACCAAGTTCCTCTTCTACTCGGATTTATATGGGGGCAAAAATACATATTTTGACCCATGCGATACGCGCGTATGCCATGCACCAAGTTCCTCTTCTACTCGGATTTATGTGGGCAAAAATACATATTTTGACCCATGCGATACGCGCGTATGCCATGCACCAAGTTCCTCTTCTACTCGGATTTATGCGGGCAAAAATACATATTTTGACCCATGCGATACGCGCGTATGCCATGCACCAAGTTCCTCTTCTACTCGGATTTATGTGGGCAAAAATACATATTTTGACCCATGCGATACGCGCGTATGCCATGCACCAAGTTCCTCTTCTACTCGGATTTATGCGGGCAAAAATACATATTTTGACCCATGCGATACGCGCGTATGCCATGCACCAAGTTCCTCTTCTACTCGGATTTATGTGGGCAAAAATACATATTTTGACCCATGCGATACGCGCGTATGCCATGCACCAAGTTCCTCTTCTACTCGGATTTATGTGGGCAAAAATACATATTTTGACCCATGCGATACGCGCGTATGCCATGCACCAAGTTCCTCTTCTACTCGGATTTATGTGGGCAAAAATACATATTTTGACTCGGATTTATGTGGGCAAAAATACATATTTTGACCATGCACCAAGTTCCTCTTCTACTCGGATTTATGTGGGCAAAAATACATATTTTGACCCATGCGATACGCGCGTATGCCATGCACCAAGTTCCTCTTCTACTCGGATTTATGCGGGCAAAAATACATATTTTGACCCATGCGATACGCGCGTATGCCATGCACCAAGTTCCTCTTCTACTCGGATTTATGTGGGCAAAAATACATATTTTGACCCATGCGATATGCGCGTATGCCATGCACCAAGTTCCTCTTCTACTCGGATTTATGCGGGCAAAAATACATATTTTGACCCATGCGATACGCGCGTATGCCATGCACCAAGTTCCTCTTCTACTCGGATTTATGTGGGCAAAAATACATATTTTGACCCATGCGATACGCGCGTATGCCCATGCACCAAGTTCCTCTTCTACTCGGATTTATGTGGGCAAAAATACATATTTTGACCCATGCGATACGCGTATGCCATGCACCAAGTTCCTCTTCTACTCGGATTTATGCGGGCAAAAATACATATTTTGACCCATGCGATGCCATGCACCAACGTTCCTATGCCATGCAAAAAACATTCCTCAAGTTCTCTTACTCGGATTTATGTGGGCAAAAATACATATTTTGACCCATGCGATACGCGCGTATGCCATGCACCAAGTTCCTCTTCTACTCGGATTTATGCGGGCAAAAATACATATTTTGACCCATGCGATACGCGCGTATGCCATGCACCAAGTTCCTCTTCTACTCGGATTTATGCGGGCAAAAATACATATTTTGACCCATGCGATACGCGCGTATGCCATGCACCAAGTTCCTCTTCTACTCGGATTTATGCGGGCAAAAATACATATTTTGACCCATGCGATACGCGCGTATGCCATGCACCAAGTTCCTCTTCTACTCGGATTTATGCGGGCAAAAATACATATTTTGACCCATGCGATACGCGCGTATGCCATGCACCAAGTTCCTCTTCTACTCGGATTTATGTGGGCAAAAATACATATTTTGACCCATGCGATACGCGCGTATGCCATGCACCAAGTTCCTCTTCTACTCGGATTTATGTGGGCAAAAATACATATTTTGACCATGCACCAAGTTCCTCTTCTACTCGCGCAAAAATACATATTATGCCATGCATGCAAGTTCCTCTTCTACTCGGATTTATGTGGGCAAAAATACATATTTTGACCCATGCGATACGCGCGTATGCCATGCACCAAGTTCCTCTTCTACTCGGATTTATGCTGGCAAAAATACATATTTTGACCCATGCGATACGCGCGTATGCCATGCACCAAGTTCCTCTTCTACTCGGATTTATGCGGGCAAAAATACATATTTTGACCCATGCGATACGCGCGTATGCCATGCACCAAGTTCCTCTTCTACTCGGATTTATGTGGGCAAAAATACATATTTTGACCCATGCGATACGCGCGTATGCCATGCACCAAGTTCCTCTTCTACACTCGGATTTATCGGATTTATGGGCAAAAATACATATTTTGACCCATGCGATACGCGCGTATGCCATGCACCAAGTTCCTCTTCTACTCGGATTTATGCGGGCAAAAATACATATTTTGACCCCTGCGATACGCGCGTATGCCATGCACCAAGTTCCTCTTCTACTCGGATTTATGTGGGCAAAAATACATATTTTGACCCATGCGATACGCGCGTATGCCATGCACCAAGTTCCTCTTCTACTCGGATTTATGTGGGCAAAAATACATATTTTGACCCATGCGATAAGCGCGTATGCCATGCACCAAGTTCCTCTTCTACTCGGATTTATGGGCAAAAATACATATTTTGACCCATGCGATATGCGCGTATGCCATGCACCAAGTTCCTCTTCTACTCGGATTTATGTGGGCAAAAATACATATTTTGACCCATGCGATACGCGCGTATGCCATGCACCAAGTTCCTCTTCTACTCGGATTTATGCGGGCAAAAATACATATTTTGACCCATGCGATACGCGCGTATGCCATGCACCAAGTTCCTCTTCTACTCGGATTTATGCGGGCAAAAATACATATTTTGACCCATGCGATACGCGCGTATGCCATGCACCAAGTTCCTCTTCTACTCGGATTTATGCGGGCAAAAATACATATTTTGACCCATGCGATACGCGCGTATGCCATGCACCAAGTTCCTCTTCTACTCGGATTTATAAGGGAAAAAAAATACATATTTTGACCCCCATGCATGACCAAGTTCCTCTTCGCTACTCGGCGTATGCCATGCACCAAGTTCCTCTTCTACTCGGATTTATGTGGGCAAAAATACATATTTTGACCCATGCGATACGCGCGTATGCCATGCACCAAGTTCCTCTTCTACTCGGATTTATGTGGGCAAAAATACATATTTTGACCCATGCGATACGCGCGTATGCCATGCACCAAGTTCCTCTTCTACTCGGATTTATATTTGGCGAGTATTGATTCCAAAATACATATTTTGACCCATGCGATACGCGCATATGCCATGCACCAAGTTCCTCTTCTACTCGGATTTATGTGGGCAAAAATACATATTTTGACCCATGCGATACGCGCGTATGCCATGCACCAAGTTCCTCTTCTACTCGGATTTATGTGGGCAAAAAAAACATATTTTGACCCATGCGATACGCGCGTATGCCATGCACCAAGTTCCTCTTCTACTCGGATTTATGGGAAAAAATACATATTTTGACCCATGCGATACGCGCGTATGCCATGCACCAAGTTCCTCTTCTACTCGGATTTATGTGGGCAAAAATACATATTTTGACCCATGCGATACGCGCGTATGCCATGCACCAAGTTCCTCTTCTACTCGGATTTATGTGGGCAAAAATACATATTTTGACCCATGCGATACGCGCGTATGCCATGCACCAAGTTCCTCTTCTACTCGGATTTATGCGGGCAAAAATACATATTTTGACCCATGCGATATGCGCGTATGCCATGCACCAAGTTCCTCTTCTACTCGGATTTATGTGGGAAAAAATACATATTTTGACCCATGCGATACGCGCGTATGCCATGCACCAAGTTCCTCTTCTACTCGGATTTATGCGGGCAAAAATACATATTTTGACCCATGCGATACGCGCGTATGCCATGCACCAAGTTCCTCTTCTACTCGGATTTATGTGGGCAAAAATACATATTTTGACCCATGCGATACGCGCGTATGCCATGCACCAAGTTCCTCTTCTACTCGGATTTATGTGGGCAAAAATACATATTTTGACCCATGCGATACGCGCGTATGCCATGCACCAAGTTCCTCTTCTACTCGGATTTATGTGGGCAAAAATACATATTTTGACCCATGCGATACGCGCGTATGCCATGCACCAAGTTCCTCTTCTACTCGGATTTATGCGGGCAAAAATACATATTTTGACCCATGCGATACGCGCGTATGCCATGCACCAAGTTCCTCTTCTACTCGGATTTATGCGGGCAAAAATACATATTTTGACCCATGCGATACGCGCGTATGCCATGCACCAAGTTCCTCTTCTACTCGGATTTATGTGGGCAAAAATACATATTTTGACCCATGCGATATGCCATGCACCATGTGATACGCGCGTATCCCATGCACCAAGTTCCTCTTCTGTTCGGATTTATGTGGGCAAAAATACATATTTTGACCCATGCGATACGCGCGTATGCCATGCACCAAGTTCCTCTTCTACTCGGATTTATGTGGGCAAAAATACATATTTTGACCCATGCGATACGCGCGTATGCCATGCACCAAGTTCCTCTTCTACTCGGATTTATGTGGGCAAAAATACATATTTTGACCCATGCGATACGCGCGTATGCCATGCACCAAGTTCCTCTTCTACTCGGATTTATGTGGGAAAAAATACATATTTTGACCCATGCGATACGCGCGTATGCCATGCACCAAGTTCCTCTTCTACTCGGATTTATGTGGGCAAAAATACATATTTTGACCCATGCGATACGCGCGTATGCCATGCACCAAGTTCCTCTTCTACTCGGATTTATGCGGGCAAAAATACATATTTTGACCCATGCGATACGCGCGTATGCCATGCACCAAGTTCCTCTTCTACTCGGATTTATGCGGGCAAAAAAATACATATTTTGACCCATCGGATTTATACGGGCAAAAATACATATTTTGACCATGCACCAAGTTCCTCTTCTACTCGGATTTATGTGGGCAAAAATACATATTTTGACCCATGCGATACGCGCGTATGCCATGCACCAAGTTCCTCTTCTACTCGGATTTATGTGGGCAAAAATACATATTTTGACCCATGCGATACGCGCGTATGCCATGCACCAAGTTCCTCTTCTACTCGGATTTATGTGGGCAAAAATACATATTTTGACCCATGCATGATTTATGCCATGCGCAAGTATTATATGGAAAATGCACCAAGTTCCTCTTTCTACTCGGATTTATGTGGGCAAAAATACATATTTTGACCCATGCGATACGCGCGTATGCCATGCACCAAGTTCCTCTTCTACTCGGATTTATGTGGGCAAAAATACATATTTTGACCCATGCGATACGCGCGTATGCCATGCACCAAGTTCCTCTTCTACTCGGATTTATGCGGGCAAAAATACATATTTTGACCCATGCGATACGCGCGTATGCCATGCACCAAGTTCCTCTTCTACTCGGATTTATGGGCAAAAATACATATTTTGACCCATGCGATACGCGCGTATGCCATGCACCAAGTTCCTCTTCTACTCGGATTTATGTGGGCAAAAAATACATATTTTGACCCATGCGATACGCGCGTATGCCATGCACCAAGTTCCTCTTCTACTCGGATTTATGTGGGCAAAAATACATATTTTGACCCATGCGATACGCGCGTATGCCATGCACCAAGTTCCTCTTCTACTCGGATTTATAAGGGAAAAAAATACATATTTTGACCCATGCGATACGCGCGTATGCCATGCACCAAGTTCCTCTTCTACTCGGATTTATGTGGGAAAAAATACATATTTTGACCATGCACCAAGTTCCTCTTCTACTCGGATTTATGTGGGCAAAAATACATATTTTGACCATGCACCAAGTTCCTCTTCTACTCGGATTTATGTGGGCAAAAATACATATTTTGACCCATGCGATACGCGCGTATGCCATGCACCAAGTTCCTCTTCTACTCGGATTTATGTGGGCAAAAATACATATTTTGACCCATGCGATACGCGCGTATGCCATGCACCAAGTTCCTCTTCTACTCGGATTTATGTGGGCAAAAATACATATTTTGACCCATGCGATACGCGCGTATGCCATGCACCAAGTTCCTCTTCTACTCGGATTTATGCGGGCAAAAATACATATTTTGACCCATGCGATACGCGCGTATGCCATGCACCAAGTTCCTCTTCTACTCGGATTTATGCGGGCAAAAATACATATTTTGACCCATGCGATACGCGCGTATGCCATGCACCAAGTTCCTCTTCTACTCGGATTTATGTGGGCAAAAATACATATTTTGACCCATGCGATACGCGCGTATGCCATGCACCAAGTTCCTCTTCTGCTCGGATTTATGTGGGCAAAAATACATATTTTGACCCATGCGATATGTGCGTATGCCATGCACCAAGTTCCTCTTCTACTCGGATTTATGTGGGCAAAAATACATATTTTGACCCATGCGATACGCGCGTATGCCATGCACCAAGTTTCTCTTCTACTCGGATTTACTCGGATTTATGTGGGCAAAAATACATATTTTGACCCATGCGAAAAACGCATATGACCCATGCACCAAGTTCCTCCAAGTTCCTCTACTCGGATTTATGTGGGCAAAAATACATATTTTGACCCATGCGATACGCGCGTATGCCATGCACCAAGTTCCTCTTCTACTCGGATTTATGTGGGCAAAAATACATATTTTGACCCATGCGATACGCGCGTATGCCATGCACCAAGTTCCTCTTCTACTCGGATTTATGTGGGCAAAAATACATATTTTGACCCATGCGATACGCGCGTATGCCATGCACCAAGTTCCTCTTCTACTCGGATTTATGTGGGCAAAAATACATATTTTGACCCATGCGATAGGCGCGTATGCCATGCACCAAGTTCCTCTTCTACTCGGATTTATGTGGGCAAAAATACATATTTTGACCCATGCGATACGCGCGTATGCCATGCACCAAGTTCCTCTTCTACTCGGATTTATGTGGGCAAAAATACATATTTTGACCCATGCGATACGCGCGTATGCCATGCACCAAGTTCCTCTTCTACTCGGATTTATGTGGGCAAAAATACATATTTTGACCCATGCGATACGCGCGTATGCCATGCACCAAGTTCCTCTTCTACTCGGATTTATGTGGGCAAAAATACATATTTTGACCCATGCGATACGCGCGTATGCCATGCACCAAGTTCCTCTTCTACTCGGATTTATGTGGGCAAAAATACATATTTTGACCCATGCGATACGCGCGTATGCCATGCACCAAGTTCCTCTTCTACTCGGATTTATGTGGGCAAAAATACATATTTTGACCCATGCGATACGCGCGTATGCCATGCACCAAGTTCCTCTTCTACTCGGATTTATGTGGGCAAAAATACATATTTTGACCCATGCGATACGCGCGTATGCCATGCACCAAGTTCCTCTTCTACTCGGATTTATGCGGGCAAAAATACATATTGCCATGCACCAAGTTCCTCATCGGATTTATGTGGGAAAAATACATATTTTGACCCATGCGCGTATGCCATGCACCAAGTTCCTCTTCTACTCGGATTTATGCGGGCAAAAATACATATTTTGACCCATGCGATACGCGCGTATGCCATGCACCAAGTTCCTCTTCTACTCGGATTTTATGCTGGCAAAAATACATATTTTGACCCATGCGATACGCGCGTATGCCATGCACCAAGTTCCTCTTCTACTCGGATTTATGCGGGCAAAAATACATATTTTGACCCATGCGATACGCGCGTATGCCATGCACCAAGTTCCTCTTCTACTCGGATTTATGTGGGCAAAAATACATATTTTGACCCATGCGATACCCGCGTATACCATGCACCAAGTTCCTCTTCTACTCGGATTTTATGCGGGCAAAAATACATATTTTGACCCCATGCGATACGCGCGTATGCCATGCACCAAGTTCCTCTTCTACTCGGATTTATGCGGGCAAAAATACATATTTTGACCCATGCGATACGCGCGTATGCCATGCACCAAGTTCCTCTTCTACTCGGATTTATAAGTACAAAAAAACATATTTTGACCCATACGATACGCGCGTATGCCATGCACCAAGTTCCTCTTCTACTCGGATTTATGTGGGCAAAAATACATATTTTGACCCATGCGATACGCGCGTATGCCATGCACCAAGTTCCTCTTCTACTCGGATTTATGTGGGCAAAAATACATATTTTGACCCATGCGATACGCGCGTATGCCATGCACCAAGTTCCTCTTCTACTCGGATTTATGTGGGCAAAAAAACATATTTTGACATATTTTGACCCATGCGATATACGCGTATGCCATGCACCAAGTTCCTCTTCTACTCGGATTTATGTGGGCAAAAAAATACATATTTTGACCCATGCGATACGCGCGTATGCCATGCACCAAGTTCCTCTTCTACTCGGATTTATGCGGGCAAAAATACATATTTTGACCCATGCGATACGCGCGTATGCCATGCACCAAGTTCCTCTTCTACTCGGATTTATGTGGGCAAAAATACATATTTTGACCCATGCGATACGCGCGTATGCCATGCACCAAGTTCCTCTTCTACTCGGATTTATGCGGGCAAAAATACATATTTTGACCCATGCGATACGCGCGTATGCCATGCACCAAGTTCCTCTTCTACTCGGATTTATGGGGGAAAAAATACATATTTTGACCCATGCGATACGCGCGTATGCCATGCACCAAGTTCCTCTTCTACTCGGATTTATGCGGGCAAAAATACATATTTTGACCCATGCGATACGCGCGTATGCCATGCACCAAGTTCCTCTTCTACTCGGATTTATGTGGGGAAAAAATACATATTTTGACCCATGCGATACGCACGTATGCCATGCACCAAGTTCCTCTTCTTGTCGGATTTATGCGGGCAAAAATACATATTTTGACCCATGCGATACGCGCGTATGCCATGCACCAAGTTCCTCTTCTACTCGGATTTATGTGGGCAAAAATACATATTTTGACCCATGCGATACGCGCGTATGCCATGCACCAAGTTCCTCTTCTACTCGGATTTATGTGGGCAAAAATACATATTTTGACCCATGCACCAAGTTCCTCTTCTACTGGATTTATGTGGGCAAAAATACATATTTTGACCATGCACCAAGTTCCTCTTCTACTCGGATTTATGTGGGCAAAAATACATATTTTGACCCATGCGATACGCGCGTATGCCATGCACCAAGTTCCTCTTCTACTCGGATTTATGTGGGCAAAAATACATATTTTGACCCATGCGATACGCGCGTATGCCATGCACCAAGTTCCTCTTCTACTCGGATTTATGTGGGAAAAAATACATATTTTGACCCATGCGATACGCGCGTATGCCATGCACCAAGTTCCTCTTCTACTCGGATTAATATGGGCAAAAATACATATTTTGACCCATGCGATACGCGCGTATGCCATGCACCAAGTTCCTCTTCTACTCGGATTTATGTGGGCAAAAATACATATTTTGACCCATGCGATACGCGCGTATGCCATGCACCAAGTTCCTCTTCTACTCGGATTTATGTGGGCAAAAAAATACATATTTTGACCCATGCGATTATATTTTGCGTATGCCATGCACCAAGTTCCTCTTCTACTCGGATTTATGCGGGCAAAAATACATATTTTGACCCATGCGATACGCGCGTATGCCATGCACCAAGTTCCTCTTCTACTCGGATTTATGCGGGCAAAAATACATATTTTGACCCATGCGATACGCGCGTATGCCATGCACCAAGTTTCTCTTCTACTCGGATTTATGGGCAAAAATACATATTTTGACCCATGCGATACGCGCGTATGCCATGCACCAAGTTTCTCTTCTACTCGGATTCATGTGGGCGGATTTATTTGGGCAAAAATACATATTTTGACCCAAAAATACATATTTTGACCTATGCGTATGCCATGCCATGCACCAAGTTCCTCTTCTACTCGGATTTATGTGGGCAAAAATACATATTTTGACCCATGCGATACGCGCGTATGCCATGCACCAAGTTCCTCTTCTACTCGGATTTATGTGGGCAAAAATACATATTTTGACCCATGCGATACGCGCGTATGCCATGCACCAAGTTCCTCTTCTACTCGGATTTATGCGGGCAAAAATACATATTTTGACCCATGCGATACGCGCGTATGCCATGCACCAAGTTCCTCTTCTACTCGGATTTATGTGGGCAAAAATACATATTTTGACCCATGCGATACGCGCGTATGCCATGCACCAAGTTCCTCTTCTACTCGGATTTATGTGGGCAAAAATACATATTTTGACCCATGCGATACGCGCGTATGCCATGCACCAAGTTCCTCTTCTACTCGGATTTATAAGGGCAAAAATACATATTTTGACCCATGCGATGGGCAAAAATACATATTTTGATTTATGTGGGCAAAAATACATATTTTTAACCATGCGATATACGCGTATGCCATGCACCAAGTTCCTCTTCTACTCGGATTTATGCGGGCAAAAATACATATTTTGACCCATGCGATACGCGCGTATGCCATGCACCAAGTTCCTCTTCTACTCGGATTTATGTGGGCAAAAAACATATTTTGACATATTTTGACCCATGCGATACGCGCGTATGCCATGCACCAAGTTCCTCTTCTACTCGGATTTATGTGGGCAAAAATACATATTTTGACCCATGCGATACGCGCGTATGCCATGCACCAAGTTCCTCTTCTACTCGGATTTATGTGGGCAAAAATACATATTTTGACCCATGCGATACGCGCGTATGCCATGCACCAAGTTCCTCTTCTACTCGGATTTATGCGGGCAAAAATACATATTTTGACCCATGCGATACGCGCGTATGCCATGCACCAAGTTCCTCTTCTACTCGGATTTATGTGGGCAAAAATACATATTTTGACCCATGCGATACGCGCGTATGCCATGCACCAAGTTCCTCTTCTACTCGGATTTATGCGGCAAAAAAAATACATATTTTGACCCATGCGATACGCGCGTATGCCATGCACCAAGTTCCTCTTCTCGGACTCGGATTTATGGGCAAAAATACATATTTTGACCCATACATATTTTGACGCGTATGCCATGCACCAAGTTCCTCTTCTCCTCGGATTTATGTGGGCAAAAATACATATTTTGACCCATGCGATACGCGCGTATGCCATGCACCAAGTTCCTCTTCTACTCGGATTTATGTGGGCAAAAATACATATTTTGACCCATGCGATACGCGCGTATGCCATGCACCAAGTTCCTCTTCTACTCGGATTTATGTGGGCAAAAATACATATTTTGACCCATGCGATACGCGCGTATGCCATGCACCAAGTTCCTCTTCTACTCGGATTTATGTGGGCAAAAATACATATTTTGACCCATGCGATACGCGCGTATGCCATGCACCAAGTTCCTCTTCTACTCGGATTTATGTGGGCAAAAAAAATACATATTTTGACCCATGCGATACGCGCGTATGCCATGCACCAAGTTCCTCTTCTACTCGGATTTATGTGGGCAAAAATACATATTTTGACATATTTTGACCCATGCGATACGCGCGTATGACCCATGCACCAAGTTCCTCTTCTACTCGGATTTATGTGGGCAAAAATACATATTTTGACCCATGCGATACGCGCGTATGCCATGCACCAAGTTCCTCTTCTACTCGGATTTATGTGGGCAAAAATACATATTTTGACCCATGCGATACGCGCGTATGCCATGCACCAAGTTCCTCTTCTACTCGGATTTATATGGGCAAAAATACATATTTTGACCCATGCGATATGCGCGTATGCCATGCACCAAGTTCCTCTTCTACTCGGATTTATGTGGGAAAAAAAATACATATTTTGACCCATGCGATACGCGCGTATGCCATGCCATGCACCAAGTTCCTCTTCTACTCGGATTTAAGCGGGGAAAAATACATATTTTGACCCATGCGATACGCGCGTATGCCATGCACCATGTTCCTCTTCTACTCGGATTTATGTGGGCAAAAATACATATTTTGACCCATGCGATACGCGCGTATGCCATGCACCAAGTTCCTCTTCTACTCGGATTTATGTGGGCAAAAATACATATTTTGACCCATGCGATATGCGCGTATGCCATGCACCAAGTTCCTCTTCTACTCGGATTTATGTGGGCAAAAATACATATTTTGACCCATGCGATACGCGCGTATGCCATGCACCAAGTTCCTCTTCTACTCGGATTTATGTGGGCAAAAATACATATTTTGACCCATGCGATACGCGCGTATGCCATGCACCAAGTTCCTCTTCTACTCGGATTTATGTGGGCAAAAATACATATTTTGACCCATGCGATACGCGCGTATGCCATGCACCAAGTTCCTCTTCTACTCGGATTTATGTGGGAAAAAATACATATTTTGACCCATGCGATACGCGCGTATGCCATGCACCAAGTTCCTCTTCTACTCGGATTTATGTGGGCAAAAATACATATTTTGACCCATGCGATACGCGCGTATGCCATGCACCAAGTTCCTCTTCTACTCGGATTTATGCGGGCAAAAATACATATTTTGACCCATGCGATACGCGCGTATGCCATGCACCAAGTTCCTCTTCTACTCGGATTTATGCGGGCAAAAATACATATTTTGACCCATGCGATACGCGCGTATGCCATGCACCAAGTTCCTCTTCTACTCGGATTTATGTGGGCAAAAATACATATTTTGACCCATGCGATATACGCGCGTATGCCATGCACCAAGTTCCTCTTCTACTCGGATTTATGTGGGCAAAAATACATATTTTGACCCATGCGATACGCGCGTATGCCATGCACCAAGTTCCTCTTCTACTCGGATTTATAAGGGCAAAAAATACATATTTTGACCCATGCGATACGCGCGTATGCCATGCACCAACTTCCTCTTCTACTCGGATTTATGTGGGCAAAAATACATATTTTGACCCATGCGATACGCGCGTATGCCATGCACCAAGTTCCTCTTCTACTCGGATTTATGTGGGAAAAAAATACATATTTTGACCCATGCGATACGCGCGTATGCCATGCACCAAGTTCCTCTTCTACTCGGATTTATATGGGCAAAAATACATATTTTGACCCATGCGATACGCGCGTATGCCATGCACCAAGTTCCTCTTCTACTCGGATTTATGTGGGCAAAAATACATATTTTGACCCATGCGATACGCGCGTATGCCATGCACCAAGTTCCTCTTCTACTCGGATTTTTGTGGGCAAAAATACATATTTTGACTCATGCGATACATGCGCGTATCCCATGCACCAAGTTCCTCTTCTACTCGGATTTATGTGGGCAAAAATACATATTTTGACCCATGCGATACGCGCGTATGCCATGCACCAAGTTCCTCTTCTACTCGGATTTATGTGGGCAAAAATACATATTTTATGTGGGAAAAAATACATATTTTGACCATGCACCAAGTTCCTCTACTACTCGGATTTATGTGGGAAAAAATACATATTTTGACCCATGCGATACGCGCGTATGCCATGCACCAAGTTCCTCTTCTACTCGGATTTATGTGGGCAAAAATACATATTTTGACCCATGCGATACGCGCGTATGCCATGCACCAAGTTCCTCTTCTACTCGGATTTATGCGGGCAAAAATACATATTTTGACCCATGCGATACGCGCGTATGCCATGCACCAAGTTCCTCTTCTACTCGGATTTATGTGGGCAAAAATACATATTTTGACCCATGCGATACGCGCATATGCCATGCACCAAGTTCCTCTTCTACTCGGATTTATAAGGGAAAAAATACATATTTTGACCCATGCGATACGCGCGTATGCCATGCACCAAGTTCCTCTTCTACTCGGATTTATGGGCAAAAATACATATTTTGACCCATGCGATATGCCATGCACCAAGTTCGCGTACTCGGATTGCCATGCACCAAGTTCCTCTTCTACTCGGATTTATGCGGTTAAAAATACATATTTTGACCCATGCGATACGCGTATGCCATGCCATGCACCAAGTTCCTCTTCTACTCGGATTTATGGGCAAAAATACATATTTTGACCCATGCGATACGCGCGTATGCCATGCACCAAGTTCCTCTTCTACTCGGATTTATGTGGGCAAAAATACATATTTTGACCCATGCGATACGCGCGTATGCCATGCACCAAGTTCCTCTTCTACTCGGATTTATGTGGGCAAAAATACATATTTTGACCCATGCGATATGCGCGTATGCCATGCACCAAGTTCCTCTTCTACTCGGATTTATGTGGGCAAAAATACATATTTTGACCCATGCGATATGCGCGTATGCCATGCACCAAGTTCCTCTTCTACTCGGATTTATGTGGGAAAAAATACATATTTTGACCCATGCGATACGCTCGTATGCCATGCACCAAGTTCCTCTTCTACTCGGATTTATGCGGGCAAAAATACATATTTTGACCCATGCGATACGCGCGTATGCCATGCACCAAGTTCCTCTTCTACTCGGATTTATGGGGCAAAAATACATATTTTGACCCATGCGATACGCGCGTATGCCATGCACCAAGTTCCTCTTCTACTCGGATTTATGCGGGCAAAAATACATATTTTTACCATGCACCAACTTCCTCTTCTACTCGGATTTATGCCATGCACCAACTTCCTCTTCTACTCGGATTTATGCGGGCAAAAATACATATTTTGACCCCATGCGATACGCGCTTATCCCATGCACCAAGTTCCTCTTCTACTCGGATTTATGTGGGCAAAAATACATATTTTGACCCATGCGATACGCGCGTATGCCATGCACCAAGTTCCTCTTCTACTCGGATTTATATGGCAAAAATACATATTTTGACCCATGCGATACGCGCGTATGCCATGCACCAAGTTCCTCTTCTACTCGGATTTATGCGGGGAAAAATACATATTTTGACCCATGCGATACGCGCGTATGCCATGCACCAAGTTCCTCTTCTACTCGGATTTATGCGGGGAAAAATACATATTTTGACCCATGCGATACGCGCGTATGCCATGCACCAACTTCCTCTTCTACTCGGATTTATGTGGGCAAAAATACATATTTTGACCCATGCGATACGCGCGTATGCCATGCACCAAGTTCCTCTTCTACTCGGATTTATGTGGCAAAAATACATATTTTGACCCATGCGATACGCGCGTATGCCATGCACCAAGTTCCTCTTCTACTCGGATTTATGCGGGCAAAAATACATATTTTGACCCATGCGATACGCGCGTATGCCATGCACCAAGTTCCTCTTCTACTCGGATTTATGTGGGAAAAAATACATATTTTGACCCATGCGATACGCGCGTATGCCATGCACCAAGTTCCTCTTCTACTCGGATTTATGTGGGCAAAAATACATATTTTGACCCATGCGATACGCGCGTATGCCATGCACCAACTTCCTCTTCTACTCGGATTTATGGGGAAAAAATACATATTTTGACCCATGCGATACGCGCGTATGCCATGCACCAAGTTCCTCTTCTGCTCGGATTTATGTGGGCAAAAATACATATTTTGACCATGCACCAAGTTCCTCTTCTACTCGGATTTATGTGGGCAAAAATACATATTTTGACCCATGCGATATGCGCGTATGCCATGCACCAAGTTCCTCTTCTGCTCAGATTTATGTGGGAAAAAATACATATTTTGACCATGCACCAAGTTCCTCTTCTACTCGGATTTTTATGGGCAAAAATACATATTTTGACCCATGCGATACGCGCGTATGCCATGCACCAAGTTCCTCTTCTACTCGGATTTATAAGGGAAAAAAAATACATATTTTGACCCATGCGATACGCGCGTATGCCATGCACCAAGTTCCTCTTCTACTCGGATTTATGCGGGAAAAAATACATATTTTGACCCATGCGATACGCGCGTATGCCATGCACCAAGTTCCTCTTCTACTCGGATTTATAAGGGAAAAAAATACATATTTTGACCCATGCGATACGCGCGTATGCCATGCACCAAGTTCCTCTTCTACTCGGATTTATGTGGGCAAAAATACATATTTTGACCCATGCGATACGCGCGTATGCCATGCACCAAGTTCCTCTTCTACTCGGATTTATGGGCAAAAATACATATTTTGACCCATGCGATATGCGCGTATGCCATGCACCAAGTTTCCTCTTCTACTCGGATTTATGGGGCAAAAAAATACATATTTTGACCCATGCGATACGCGTATGTATGCCATGCACCAAGTTCCTCTTCTACTCGGATTTATGTGGGCAAAAATACATATTTTGACCCATGCACCACGCGTATCCCATGCACCAAGTTCCTCTTCTACGGATTTATAAGGGAAAAAATACATATTTTGACCCATGCGATACGCGCGTATGCCATGCACCAAGTTCCTCTTCTACTCGGATTTATAAGGGCAAAAATACATATTTTGACCCATGCGATACGCGCGTATGCCATGCACCAAGTTCCTCTTCTACTCGGATTTATATGGGCAAAAATACATATTTTGACCCATGCGATACGCGCGTATGCCATGCACCAAGTTCCTCTTCTACTCGGATTTATGTGGGCAAAAATACATATTTTGACCCATGCGATACGCGTATGCCATGCACCAAGTTCCTCTTCTACTCGGATTTATAAGGGCAAAAATACATATTTTGACCCATGCGATACGCGCGTATGCCATGCACCAAGTTCCTCTTCTACTCGGATTTATAAGGGCAAAAAAACATATTTTGACCCATGCGATACGCGCGTATGCCATGCACCAAGTTCCTCTTCTACTCGGATTTATGCGGAAAAAAATACATATTTTGACCCATGCGATACGCGCGTATGCCAATGCGCGTATGCCATGCACCAACTTCCTCTTCTACTCGGATTTATGTGGGCAAAAATACATATTTTGACCATGCACCAAGTTCCTCTTCTACTCGGATTTATGTGGGAAAAAATACATATTTTGACCCATGCTATACGCGCGTATGCCATGCACCAAGTTCCTCTTCTACTCGGATTTATGGGGAAAAAAATACATATTTTGACCCATGCGATACGCGCGTATGCCATGCACCAAGTTCCTCTTCTACTCGGATTTATGCGAGGGAAAATACATATTTTGACCCCATGCGATACGCGCGTATGCCATGCACCAACTTCCTCTTCTACTCGGATTTAAGCGGAAAAAAAATACATATTTTGACCCATGCGATACGCGCGTATGCCATGCACCAAGTTCCTCTTCTACTCGGATTTATGCGGAAAAAAAATACATATTTTGACCCATGCGATACGCGCGTATGCCATGCACCAAGTTCCTCTTCTACTCGGATTTATGTGGGCAAAAATACATATTTTGACCCATGCGATACGCGCGTATGCCATGCACCAAGTTCCTCTTCTACTCGGATTTATAAGGGCAAAAAAAACATATTTTGACCCATGCGATACGCGCGTATGATGCACCAAGTTCCTCTTCTACTCGGATTTATATGGAAAAAATACATATTTTGACCCATGCGATACGCGTATGCCATGCACCAAGTTCCTCTTCTACTCGGATTTATGCGGGGCAAAAATACATATTTTGACCCATGCGATACCACGTATCCATGCACCAAGTTCCTCTTCTACTCGGATTTATGTGGGCAAAAATACATATTTTGACCCATGCGATACGCGCGTATGCCATGCACCAAGTTCCTCTTCTACTCGGATTTATGCGGGAAAAAATACATATTTTGACCCATGCGATACGCGTATGCCATGCACCAAGTTCCTCTTCTACTCGGATTTATGTGGGCAAAAATACATATTTTGACCCATGCGATATGCGCGTATGCCATGCACCAAGTTCCTCTTCTACTCGGATTTATGGGAAAAAATACATATTTTGACCCATGCGATACGCGCGTATGCCATGCACCAAGTTCCTCTTCTACTCGGATTTATGTGGGGAAAAATACATATTTTGACCCATGCGATACGCGCGTATGCCATGCACCAAGTTCCTCTTCTACTCGGATTTATGAGGGCAAAAATACATATTTTGACCCATGCGCGATACGCGTATGCCATGCACCAAGTTCCTCTTCTACTCGGATTTATGTGGGCAAAAATACATATTTTGACCCATGCGATATGCGCGTATGCCATGCACCAAGTTCCTCTTCTCCTCGGATTTATGTGGGCAAAAATACATATTTTGACCCATGCGATACGCGCGCCATGCACCATGCACCAAGTTCCTCTTCTACTCGGATTTATGTGGGCAAAAATACATATTTTGACCCATGCGATACGCGCGTATGCCATGCACCAAGTTCCTCTTCTACTCGGATTTATGTGGGAAAAAAATACATATTTTGACCCATGCGATACGCGCGTATGCCATGCACCAAGTTCCTCTTCTACTCGGATTTATATGGGCAAAAATACATATTTTGACCCATGCGATACGCGCGTATATGCCATGCACCAAGTTCCTCTTCTACTCGGATTTATGCGGCAAAAATACATATTTTGACCCATGCGATACGCGCGTATGCCATGCACCAAGTTCCTCTTCTACTCGGATTTATGTGGCAAAAATACATATTTTGACCCATGCGATACGCGCGTATGCCATGCACCAAGTTCCTCTTCTACTCGGATTTATGCGGGAAAAAAATACATATTTTGACCCATGCGATACGCGCGTATGCCATGCACCAACTTCCTCTTCTACTCGGATTTATGTGGGCAAAAATACATATTTTGACCCATGCGATATGCGCGTATGCCATGCACCAAGTTCCTCTTCTACTCGGATTTATGTGGGCAAAAATACATATTTTGACCCATGCGATACGCGCGTATGCCATGCACCAAGTTCCTCTTCTACTCGGATTTATGTAGGCAAAAATACATATTTTGACCCATGCGATATGCGCGTATGCCATGCACCAAGTTCCTCTTTTGCTCTGATTTATGTGGGCAAAAATACATATTTTGACCATGCACCAAGTTCCTTTTCTACTCGGATTTATGTGGGCAAAATACATATTTTGACCCATGCGATATGCGCGTATGCCATGCACCAAGTTCCTCTTCTACTCGGATTTATGTGGGCAAAAATACATATTTTGACCCATGCGATACGCGCGTATGCCATGCACCAACTTCTTCTTCTACTCGGATTTATGTGGGCAAAAATACATATTTTTAACCATGCGATATACGCGTATGCCATGCACCAAGTTCCTCTTCTACTCGGATTTATGCGGGCAAAAATACATATTTTGACCCATGCGATACGCGCGTATGCCATGCACCAAGTTCCTCTTCTACTCGGATTTATGGGCAAAAATACATATTTTGACCCATGCGATACGCGCGTATGCCATGCACCAAGTTCCTCTTCTACTCGGATTTATGGAAAAAATACATATTTTGACCCATGCGATATACGCGTATGCCATGCACCAACTCTCTCTTCTACTCGGATTTATGTGGGCAAAAATACATATTTTGACCCATGCGATACGCGCGTATGCCATGCACCAAGTTCCTCTTCTACTCGGATTTATAAGGGCAAAAAATACATATTTTGACCATGCACCAAGTTCCTCTTCTACTCGGATTTATATGGGAAAAAAATACATATTTTGACCCATGCGATACGCGCGTATGCCATGCACCAAGTTCCTCTTCTACTCGGATTTATGTGGGCAAAAATACATATTTTGACCCATGCGATACGCGAGTATGCCATGCACCAAGTTCCTCTTCTACTCGGATTTATGTGGGAAAAAATACATATTTTGACCCATGCGATATGCGCGTATGCCATGCACCAAGTTCCTCTTCTGCTCAGATTTATGTGGGCAAAAATACATATTTTGACCATGCACCAAGTTCCTCTTCTACTCGGATTTATGTGGGAAAAAATACATATTTTGACCCATGCGATACGCGCGTATGCCATGCACCAAGTTCCTCTTCTACTCGGATTTATGTGGGCAAAAATACATATTTTGACCCATGCGATAGGCGCGTATGCCATGCACCAAGTTCCTCTTCTACTCGGATTTATGTGGGCAAAAATACATATTTTGACCCATGCGATACGCGCGTATGCCATGCACCAAGTTCCTCTTCTACTCGGATTTATAAGGGCAAAAATACATATTTTGACCCATGCGATACGCGCGTATGCCATGCACCAAGTTCCTCTTCTACTCGGATTTATGTGGGCAAAAATACATATTTTGACCCATGCGATACGCGCGTATGCCATGCACCAAGTTCCTCTTCTACTCGGATTTATGTGGGCAAAAATACATATTTTGACCCATGCGATACGCGCGTATGCCATGCACCAAGTTCCTCTTCTCTCGGATTTACTCGGCAAAAATACATTGGATTTATCGGATTTATGGGCAAAAATACATATTTTGACCCATGCGATACGCGCGTATGCCATGCACCAAGTTCCTCTTCTACTCGGATTTATGTGGGCAAAAATACATATTTTGACCCATGCGATACGCGCGTATGCCATGCACCAAGTTCCTCTTCTACTCGGATTTATAAAGGCAAAAATACATATTTTGACCCATGCGATACGCGCGTATGCCATGCACCAACTTCCTCTTCTACTCGGATTTATGTGGGCAAAAATACATATTTTGACCCATGCGATACGCGCGTATGCCATGCACCAAGTTCCTCTTCTACTCGGATTTATGGGCAAAAATACATATTTTGACCCATGCGATACGCGCGTATGCCATGCACCAAGTTCCTCTTCTACTCGGATTTATGCGGGCAAAAATACATATTTTGACCCATGCGATACGCGCGTATGCCATGCACCAAGTTCCTCTTCTACTCGGATTTATGTGGGCAAAAATACATATTTTGACCCATGCGATACGCGCGTATGCCATGCACCAAGTTCCTCTTCTACTCGGATTTATGCGGGCAAAAATACATATTTTGACCCATGCGATACGCGCATATGCCATGCACCAAGTTCCTCTTCTACTCGGATTTATGTGGGCAAAAATACATATTTTGACCCATGCGATACGCGTATGCCATGCACCAAGTTCCTCTTCTACTCGGATTTATGTGGGCAAAAATACATATTTTGACCCATGCGATACGCGCGTATGCCATGCACCAAGTTCCTCTTCTACTCGGATTTATGTGGGCAAAAATACATATTTTGACCCATGCGCAAAAATACATATTTTGACCATGCACCAAGTTCCTCTTCTACTCGGATTTATGTGGGCAAAAATACATATTTTGACCCATGCGATACGCGCGTATGCCATGCACCAAGTTCCTCTTCTACTCGGATTATATGGGCAAAAATACATATTTTGACCCATGCGATACGCGCGTATGCCATGCACCAAGTTCCTCTTCTACTCGGATTTATGTGGGCAAAAATACATATTTTGACCCATGCGATACGCGCGTATGCCATGCACCAAGTTCCTCTTCTACTCGGATTTATGTGGCAAAAATACATATTTTGACCCATGCGATACGCGCGTATGCCATGCACCAAGTTCCTCTTCTACTCGGATTTATGCGGGCAAAAATACATATTTTGACCCATGCGATACGCGCGTATGCCATGCACCAAGTTCCTCTTCTACTCGGATTTATGTGGGCAAAAATACATATTTTGACCCATGCGATACGTGCGTATGCCATGCACCAAGTTCCTCTTCTACTCGGATTTATGTGGGCAAAAATACATATTTTGACCCATGCGATACGCGCGTATATGCCATGCACCAAGTTCCTCTTCTACTCGGATTTATATGGGCAAAAATACATATTTTGACCCATGCGATACGCGCGTATGCCATGCACCAACTTCCTCTTCTACTCGGATTTATATGGGCAAAAATACATATTTTGACCCATGCGATACGCGCGTATGCCATGCACCAAGTTCCTCTTCTACTCGGATTTATGTGGGCAAAAATACATATTTTGACCCATGCGATACGCGCGTATGCCATGCACCAAGTTCCTCTTCTACTCGGATTTATGCGGGCAAAAATACATATTTTGACCCATGTGATACGCGCGTATGCCATGCACCAAGTTCCTCTTCTACTCGGATTTATAAGGGAAAAAATACATATTTTGACCCATGCGATACGCGCGTATGCCATGCACCAAGTTCCTCTTCTACTCGGATTTATGCGGGCAAAAATACATATTTTGACCCATGCGATACGCGCGTATGCCATGCACCAAGTTCCTCTTCTACTCGGATTTATGTGGGCAAAAATACATATTTTGACCCATGCGATAGGCGCGTATGCCATGCACCAAGTTCCTCTTCTACTCGGATTTATGTGGGCAAAAATACATATTTTGACCATGCACCAAGTTCCTCTTCTACTCGGATTTATAAGGGCAAAAATACATATTTTGACCCATGCGATACGCGCGTATGCCATGCACCAACTTCCTCTTCTACTCGGATTTATAAGGGAAAAAATACATATTTTGACCCATGCGATACGCGCGTATCCCATGCACCAAGTTCCTCTTCTACTCGGATTTATGCGGGCAAAAATACATATTTTGACCCATGCGATACGCGCGTATGCCATGCACCAACTTCCTCTTCTACTCGGATTTATGTGGGCAAAAATACATATTTTGACCCATGCGATATGCGCGTATGCCATGCACCAAGTTCCTCTTCTACTCGGATTTATGTGGGCAAAAATACATATTTTGACCCATGTGATACGCGCGTATGCCATGCACCAAGTTCCTCTTCTACTCGGATTTATAAGGGCAAAAATACATATTTTGACCCATGCGATACGCGCGTATGCCATGCACCAAGTTCCTCTTCTACTCGGATTTATGTGGGCAAAAATACATATTTTGACCCATGCGATACGCGCGTATGCCATGCACCAAGTTCCTCTTCTACTCGGATTTATGTGGGAAAAAATACATATTTTGACCCATGCGATACGCGTATGCCATGCACCAACTTCCTCTTCTACTCGGATTTATGCGGGAAAAAATACATATTTTGACCCATGCGATACGCGCGTATGCCATGCACCAAGTTCCTCTTCTACTCGGATTTATATGGGAAAAAATACATATTTTGACCCATGCGATACGCGCGTATGCCATGCACCAAGTTCCTCTTCTACTCGGATTTATGTGGGCAAAAATACATATTTTGACCCATGCGATACACGCGTATGCCATGCACCAACTTCCTCTTCTACTCGGATTTATATAAAAAAAAAATACATATTTTGACCCATGCGATACGCGCGTATGCCATGCACCAAGTTCCTCTTCTACTCGGATTTATAAGGGCAAAAATACATATTTTGACCCATGGCATACGCGCGTATGCCATGCACCAAGTTCCTCTTCTACTCGGATTTATAAGGGCAAAAATACATATTTTGACCCATGCGATACGCGTATGCCATGCACCAACTTCCTCTTCTACTCGGATTTATAAGGGCAAAAATACATATTTTGACCCATGCGATACGCGCGTATGCCATGCACCAAGTTCCTCTTCTACTCGGATTTATGGGCAAAAATACATATTTTGACCCATGCGATACGCGCGTATATCCCATGCACCAAGTTCCTCTTCTACTCGGATTTATGGGAAAAAATACATATTTTGACCCATGCGATACGCGCGTATGCCATGCACCAACTTCCTCTTCTACTCGGATTTATGGGGCAAAAATACATATTTTGACCCATGCGATACGCGCGTATGCCATGCACCAACTTCCTCTTCTACTCGGATTTATGTGGGCAAAAATACATATTTTGACCCATGCGATATGCGCGTATGCCATGCACCAAGTTCCTCTTCTGCTCGGATTTATGTGGGCAAAAATACATATTTTTGACCATGCACCAAGTTCCTCTTCTACTCGGATTTATGTGGAAAAAATACATATTTTGACCCATGCGATATGCGCGTATACCATGCACCAAGTTCCTCTTCTACTCGGATTTATGTGGGAAAAAATACATATTTTGACCCATGCGATACGCGCGTATGCCATGCACCAACTTCCTCTTCTACTCGGATTTATGCGGGCAAAAATACATATTTTGACCCATGCGATACGCGTATCCATGCACCAAGTTCCTCTTCTACTCGGATTTATGTGGGCAAAAATACATATTTTGACCCATGCGATATGCGCGTATCCCATGCACCAAGTTCCTCTTCTACTCGGATTTATGTGGGCAAAAATACATATTTTGACCCATGCGATACGCGCGTATGGCATGCACCAAGTTCCTCTTCTACTCGGATTTATAAGGGCAAAAATACATATTTTGACCCATGCGATATGCGCGTATGCCATGCACCAACTTCCTCTTCTACTCGGATTTATGAGGGCAAAAATACATATTTTGACCCATGCGATACGCGCGTATCCCATGCACCAAGTTCCTCTTCTACTCGGATTTATGCGGGCAAAAATACATATTTTGACCCATGCGATACGCGCGTATCCCATGCACCAACTTCCTCTTCTACTCGGATTTATGGGGGCAAAAATACATATTTTGACCCATGCGATATGCGCGTATGCCATGCACCAAGTTCCTTCTACTCGGATTTATGTGGGCAAAAATACATATTTTGACCCATGCGATACGCGCGTATGCCATGCACCAAGTTCCTCTTCTACTCGGATTTATGTGGGCAAAAATACATATTTTGACCCATGCGATACGCGCGTATGCCATGCACCAACTTCCTCTTCTACTCGGATTTATATGGGCAAAAATACATATTTTGACCCATGCGATACGCGCGTATGCCATGCACCAACTTCCTCTTCTACTCGGATTTATGTGGGCAAAAATACATATTTTGACCCATGCGTATGCCATGCACCAAGTTCCTCTTCTACTCGGATTTATGCGGAGAAAAATACATATTTTGACCCATGCGATATGCGCGTATGCCATGCACCATGTTCCTCTTCTGCTCGGATTTATGTGGGAAAAAATACATATTTTGACCATGCACCAAGTTCCTCTTCTACTCGGATTTATGTAGGCAAAAATACATATTTTGACCCATGCGATATGCGCGTATACCATGCACCAAGTTCCTCTTCTACTCGGATTTATGTGGGAAAAAATACATATTTTGACCCATGCGATATGCCATGCACCAACTTCCTCTTCTACTCGGATTTATGCGGGAAAAATACATATTTTGACCCATGCGATACGCGCGTATCCCATGCACCAAGTTCCTCTTCTACTCGGATTTATGCGGGCAAAAATACATATTTTGACCCATGCGATACGCGCGTATCCCATGCACCAAGTTCCTCTTCTACTCGGATTTATGTGGGCAAAAATACATATTTTGACCATGCACCAAGTTCCTCTTCTACTCGGATTTATGTAGGCAAAAATACATATTTTGACCCATGCGATATGCGCGTATACCATGCACCAAGTTCCTCTACTACTCGGATTTATGTGGGAAAAATACATATTTTGACCCATGCGATACGCGCGTATGCCATGCACCAACTTCCTCTTCTACTCGGATTTATGCGGGCAAAAATACATATTTTGACCCATGCGATACGCGCATATCCCATGCACCAACTTCCTCTTCTACTCGGATTTATGCGGGCAAAAATACATATTTTGACCCATGCGATATGCGCGTATTAACAGATTTGCCCTCGTGATATCTATCCAATGCCTTTAAAATGAAAATGAAGCAAGGGCAAAAATATAAAGTAAAAATATATAGGGGCATTAATGTAATTTGAGTTTGAATTATCTCAAAGACAAACTTTCCAAACTGAATCTATCTTCAAATTGTTCTTAGGTTCTTACCATCACCTTCGTTGATCAAATCAGATCGTTGTGTATTTGTTACATTTCAATTAGCTAAATCCATGAACGATCAATCAAAATATAAATTCTTAGGTTCATCAAATAATGGGTACCTAACAGCACAAAAAAAAAATCAATCTATGGTTTTTGTTATCATAGACCGTGTGTTAACAAAGATAGGAAGGGGTTGAAGTGTTCTCAGATGGTTCAAAAAAGAAGTAAAGATCGCCTCCAAGCACAGGGAGGGAGGAAAGAAAAAACAGGAATAAGCAAGAAGGTGGTGGTGGCGTGTAGCAGAGGGATAAGAAAGAAGACTAAATTCCACGGCTAGAGATGATTCAGATAAGATGCTTAAAAAAAGTTCAGATAAGTTATAGCACGTGCAAAGCACGTGCGGGCATTCTTGTTATTACAGTACAGACTTCTGATTTTTTTTTTCTAGCCGTGAGATATTTTTGATTTTTGTTAAAGGGAGAGCAAAAAAAAGGATCCGAGGAAAGCGAAAACCATAGTTGACTCGTTAACTAAGACTTATTCGGTGTAATTTTTTTGACTCGGACCAAATTATCCTTATAAATTACAACCACTGATGCCGCGATACTTAAACCCATCCTCTCCACCACCATTGATGCCGATGATGAAAAAATAAAAAACCAAATTCTTTTCTTTAAGAACGTTTCTCCTTTTCAAAGATATTGCGAGCAATTTTCCTTATGTTTCATCCATTTTTATTCATATAACTCCTTTAGAAACAAAAACTTTCAACGTAATCAAATTAAAAATGAAAACTTAGCAATTCCACGAAAAATTAATTATAGTGTATTAATCATATTCGTATGATCTATGATTAAATCAAGAGAGGTTAGTTTATTTTGACGGTAACCCTTCTTTTGATTTGGTCTATTACTACTGGAATTCGAAGTTCTGAGAAAATTTTGCATCCGTTGACCTAATTAGGGTTTTACAGATTAAAACAAAAAATTAAACAAAACAAATAAACCTAATTAGTTACTTTGTTTCAAGAAAAATTAAGGTTGAAATCTTATGAAGAACAACTTATAAAGACGATGGAAATCTTTAAAGTTCTAAGGCAGTGATAAACATTGTCTTTAAGTTCTTCACTCAGATACTTTTTGCAGGGAAGTCTTAATCTTCTTGGGTTTTAGTTCATGTTCTTAAAATATTTTACTGATTTTTTACATAAATTTTGAATCAAAATTTTTGATTGTATTTTCATGATTTTGATGGAAAAAAACAATAACTAATCTGAGTACAGAATCCTTGAAGAAACATTTTTACAAGACGACAATTGTGAAGAACTTTTTTTTGTGGACCATTGGTCGGTCGAGGAGTTGTTTTAAAAATGGGGGTGAGCTTTGTTGATTGATCGGTGTTTCCAGTAAGGGTAATTGGGTCATAACCAAAAATATATATTAACTAGGTACTAGATTGCGAGTCAACTATGATTTTCGCTCTCCTCGGATCTTGTTTTGCTCTCCCTTTAACAAAAATCATATTTTTTATTAAACAAACAAGGGTTTTATACATCACAACTGCAAACACCCTTACACAATGGAACAAGGAAACTTTTGGTCATCTTCCCACCATGATCAAAACGTCCAAGACTCAGATACAATTTGCACAACATCAATGTGCAATCCAAACAGGTATGATATTAACTCATTGGATACAAAAAGAAAATGAACTTCGTACAACCCACTTATCCCTATTGCAATGCCACGCCACATACCGGCAACAGCGGGCAAGAATTCAATGGCTCCAATCTGGTGATAGAAACACAAATTTTCCCACACAACATCAACTATACACCGAAGCCGCAACAACTGCGAGACCAAAATGGCAATTGGTTTTTTGAAAAAAAAACAGATCATTGACATGTTGTTACAACATTTCACCTATCAATTCACGGCGCCTAGTACCAGACTGGATGACCAATTATTTTCAATGATTTCCCCTCGGTTAACAACAAATCAGTGCGCTGCTCTGGATCAAACTGTAACTGAAGCTGAAATTAAAGAGGCACTTTGGTCGATTGGATAGGAAAAGGCCCCGGGACCGGATGGATTCATAAGTAAGTTTTTCAAAGTTTTTTGGGATACCACTAAACTCCAACTCATTGCAATGGTCCGAGAATTCTTTGAAAATTTTAATATGCATCCCCTGATGAACCACACCAACCTCACACTCATACCAAAAGGGGAACACACAACAACTGCATCCCAATTCAGACCTATTGGCTTATGCAATGTCACCTACAAAATCATAGCCAAAATACTGGTAAACCGATTACGATCATTACTACCATTCCTTATCAGCCCCTTCCAATCTGCTTTTGTACCTCAGATATCCATTCAGGATAACATAGCGATAGCAGAGGAAAATTTCCAGTACATAAGAACATCCCCCATAACCAAGGACCCAAAAGTAACACTTAAATTGGATATTCAGAAAGCATATGACAGCCTGGACTGGGGCTTCGTGAAGAGGACCTTTACAGAATTTGGCTTCCTGGAGAAGTTTATCCAATATATCATGTTATGTATCTCCACAGTAACATACTCCATCAATGTCAACGGCACTCCACATGGTTACATATCACCTTCTCGAGGAATAAGACAGGGAGACCCGCTATCACCTTATGTGTTTATTATCTGTGCGGAGATTTTCTCAACAAACTTGGCACACCTGGAACACACAAATAATATTTCTGGACTTAGTATCTCCAAGAAAGCACCACCAATACTTCATCTCATGTATGCTGACGACCTGCTGTTAACGTTTAAAGCATCCAGACAGAATTGTGCGCAACTAAAACATCTCATTGACTCTTATGCCGACTCTGCTAGACAGTACATCAATCTCAGAAAATCCAGTATAATCCACCATCCTCGACTTGACCCCAATGCCATCAGTGAACTCCAAAGTGTTTTTGACATACCGTCTACATCAACCCCACCAGTGTACTTGGGAGTTCAATTTAAAAGTGGAAGAACATCATCACATATTTCTCGGCCATTACTACAACGAATGGCTCGCAAAGCGAAAGGATGGAAAACAAAATGCCTCAACCAAAAAGGAAGGTTAATCCTCATTAAAACTTCTCTACTTCCTACTGCTAATCACATTATGCAAGTTCATAAAGAAATAGATAAAATTACTAGGAATTGTTTCTGGAGACATGATGCTTCTACCGGAAAATTACACCCTATGGGATGGGATAAATTGTCGAAACCCATAGCCGAGGGGGGTTTGGGAATTAGGAAAAGCTTATACCACAACAAAGCACTGTTACTCAAGCGAGTTTGGAAAATTCATGATCAACCAGATTCGATTTATTCATCCATGTGCAGAGAAAAATATTTTAGTAATGAACCTTTTCTCCAATCCAACCAACCACCCCCAACCTCGGCCATCCCAATTTGGAAACAACTCTTTTCCCTTCTATCTTATATCACACCCCATATTTTTCATAAAATAGGCACATGAAATTCAGTCCGGACTAATTCAAATTGGATCCCGGATCACCCACCCCTCAATCAAAACCAATGCCATAATTTCCATGTCGTGTCTGATCTTATAGATACCACCTCAAATTCTTGGATCCATGACCGATTGACTCTGCTACCGCAATCGTCCAGACTCAGGATTGTTAACATCCACCTTCCGCAAGATGGTCCACCAGACAAAATTATTTGGCCTTACACAAAATCTAGGAAATACACAGTTAGATATGGGTACCGTGTGCTATCTCATCAATCCACTACAAACACTCCTATGATTCAGCTACAACCTTCAACTCACATCTGGACTTTAAAATGCCCCCCAAAATTACAGCTTTTCTTGTAGAAAGCTATCAATGAAGGCTTACCTACCTTCACGCTTTTACATAAAATCCACCTTGCTACCTCTGACCTATGTCCTAGATGTAATCTAGCGCCAGAAATAGCTGAACATATCCTTCTCACTTGTCGATTCGCCAAAGAAACTTGGGATCTACTCTTCCACCTTCATGAAACAGAACCTTCCTTTCTACACCAAAGACCTCTACCGCTAAACCCTTCAACCACCGTCAACCAACTTCTACAATTCAACCAATCTAAAGCTGCAACAACCTCCTCCTGTTTTACATTATGGACTCTTTGGTTAGCTAGGAATGATATGATCTATGGAATAAAACATCAGGATCCTTCCGACATAGTAAAATTGGCAAACCACATGCACCAGGAATACAATTGGGCAAATTCAGTTTTACCTCCACCATTGCCCGGCATGACCGCCACAACACAGGACACTGCATCACACCGGACGACTAAAACAATTCAAGTTGGATGAAGACCACCAGAAACTCATTGGATCAAAATCAACACTGATGGCGCTGCTCGCGGACACCCGGGACCCGCCGGGGGAGGTTTTATTTGCAGAGACTCGACAACATCAGTCATTGTCGTAATGGCTCAACCTTTAGGAATCACCACATCTTTGCTAGCAGAGACATGGGCACTACTCATGGCGTTGAGAATGGTCACACTCTACCAGTGGACTAAAATCTATATTGAATCAGATTCACAAACCCTTGTTCATTTCATCACGCAACGGACAGATCCTCTATGGTACCTGCGGGACATGATTGCTGAAATCACCAATAAACTCGAGGAAATTCCCCATCACCAAATTCTCCACATCTATCGGGAAGCCAACCAAGCAGCAGACGCTCTCGCCAATCATGCAACAGACAATAGCCAACAGGGAGTATTACAAACTAAAATATGGGAACATACCATTCCAAATTTTTTGAAAAAGAATATACTAAATGACACCAAGGGAGCAACATTCCCACGTGTAATTCCATCTTATTAATTAATTAATTCCATGCTTCAGAGAAAAAAAAAGGGTTTTATACAAAAATAATAATAATTCAGCTTGTCCAGTTATTTCATTTTCAATCATTTTTTTCATGATTTTATTTTCCCGATGTTGCTATTGACGATTAAAATGATGGTGCTATTAATCGCTCATAAAAAAATATTAGCACTTTAGGAGGCTGGGTCTTTGGGGATTAAAACACTAATTGCAACCAAAACGTGATAGGAGGAGACCCAATCTATTTAAAATATAAAAAATATCCCTAACCTTAAATAAATCAAAATCTAAGTTTTTTAAATCAATTTTTTTCTCATTCTTCTCCTCTTCTTAATCATATATCATGATGATCATAATATCATCGTGATGAAGATGATAATCATAAAAAAACTTAAATTTATTCATTTTCTTCTTCTCCATCGCATCACGATGTCATAAAAAGAAAAAACTAAGAAAACCCACAATTTATCTTTGCTTTTGCTTGCCAAAAATCTTCGATTCGATTAAATTAGAGTTAAAATAAATAAATTTATGAAACTGTTACGGTTGGGAGTTCTTAATTTCCCAACCGTAAATCATACTTTACGTCTTAGAAATTAGGATTTCCTAGCAGTAATTTGGTTTACGGTTTGGAAAATTAAAACTCACGGCCGTAAAATGTGTTTACGGTTAGGATTTCTTAATCGTAAGCGATTCTGATAATCACGAAAAGAAGAAAAAAAAAACAGAGGTTAGGTTTTCTTAACCGTAAATTAAAATACGGTTAAAAAAATTAAAATTCTCAGTCATAGATGTCGTTTACGGTTAGAATTTCCTAACCGTGAGTTGAAAAAAAAAATCCATAATGAAAATATTTGCAGATCTTGGAATGAGTACTAGTTTATTTATACTCGGTTTTAGAATGAGTAGTACTTTATACTCGATTTCTAAAAGAATATCAGATCATACTCGATTCTATCATATCATACTCGATTCTATCATATCATACTCGATTTCAAAAAGAGTATAAATTCATACTCGATTTCAAAATGAGTATAAGTTCATACTCGATTTTAGAACGAGTATAGCTTTATACTCGATTCCCAAAAGAGTATAAGTTCATACTCAGTTTAAGACTGTGTATAAAGTGATACTAATTCTCTGGTCCTAAAATGAGTACAAGTATACATTCAATCTAAAAAGAGTTCAACTACTCATACTCATTTTCATATAGAGTAAAGATCGTTACGGCTGAGAAATGTTAAATTCTTAGCCGTACCAGGTACACGGTTGGGAAACTAGGGAATCCTAAACGTAAATGTATGTTTATGGTTAGGATATTCTAGTCGTATGTACCATACCACATGTAGGTTTTTTGTGTTACGGCTTGGCCGACCTATCAATTTCCTAGACGTAATTGGAAAACGGATAGGAAAACCATACATATAGTTTTACGGTTAGGAATTACCTAGCCGTATATTACTCTGATAACCAAAAAAACAATGGACTCCTGGTTACGGCTAGGTATTATGTCCGTAACCCAGCCGTAACATAGAAGGTGATTATGGGAAATATAGTGGCCATAAGTTCTTCACTTACCCATCCGTTATTTGTATTTACGACTGAGAGTTCCTCAGTTTCCAATCGTGGTTATCTATTTACGGCTGGTTTGACACATTTTCCTAGCCGTAACAGGTAAAAAGCTCTGATTTTGCTCTGATTTTTAACGGATTTGAATCAATAAAATTTCTATTGGGAGTTGATTATAAGGTTTCCCTGAGTATTTTGACGGAAGGTTTCATCATTTTTCTTCAACGTTTTTCAAAAAAAAATCACTTAAATCACCCTTTTTCCTTCTTCAAAATCCAAGAAAAACAAATTTTGATAATGGTAGATATTTTCCCTTAGCCTAATTTTGTTTTTTCTTATCAATTTGAAAGTTTCTTATGTCAACCTAATTTTCCCTTTTCTGTCAATAATCTGATTTTCTTTCTGTTTTTTTTTTCTTTCATGATTAATCTATCTAATGAATTTTAACTTCCAGGAGAAGGATTAATATTCTTTCGGATTTGAAGACAGATACTCCAATTTCTACAGATTTTAATCCTTTTGTATCTCATTCTAATGGATTTCTAATTTTTTGCAGGTTCCTCTTGATTTCTTATGGATCCCAACCAGTTTTGGACTTTTGTGTTTTATCATGGCATCATTTTTATGACAATTTTGTCGAGTATGGCTATATTTCCTACAACATCACATCCTCATAGAGCATTTTTGCAACCTACTCAAAGTTCAGTATCAAGTATATCTCAATATGAGAATCATCAGTACCCCCAATATCAATTATTTGAATCCATTAACATTCAGATTAGCAAACAGAGTTACAACCCGATCAAAACATTCAAATTTCAATTTTTCGCCTTTGGATTCCCTGAAATTTAGTAATTATCAGAAAAATTTGGATCCCATACAACCAACACAAAACAAAATCTTTCTTCTTTTTTTGTTGAATATTTCCAAGGCAATAGTTAGGAAACAAAATATTCTACTAACCATCTATAGTTATCATTTTAACTATATAGGGCTAGATAAACACATGAAAACTTTGAGAAACCTCTCTAAACCTAAACCTACATTTTGTTTTCAACATTGTGCTAATATGGAGGCGGAGACTTTTAGCAGCATGAACAGTATTACTGAAAAGATGAAAACAACTATGATAAGAACACCAAGAGGAGTTATTGGATCGTCTAAGAACCTTAGTGATATTGCTAGTGCTTGAAAAAATACTTTGATTGGCAAGTTAATTACTGATAATGAGGAAATTGAAACTTCTGCTATCAAGGAAGAGCTGAACATCTTATGGAAGAACTATAGAAAGAGGGAGATGAAAGTGGTGGGAAAATATTTATTCGTCCTCAAGTTTAATTCCCAAAATGATTTGAAAGATGTTTTAAAGAAAATCCCATGGAATGTCCAAAAATGTCTCTTAGCTCTTCAAGAATACACAACTGAAATCTCTTATAAGGACTATGTTTTTTCGAAACAAGCTTGGAATATTCAGTTCAAAGGATTGTTGATGGAGCATCATCATGTGGCAGTGGTGAATGAAGCTATTGAAGATCTTGGGGAAAAATTTTCTATTGAGCCAAAAAACTGTAGGCCAAGATATGGTAATATGATTACTGCTAGGGTGGAGATTGACTTAAAGAAGCCACTCAAAAGAGGTGAATGGTGGAATACCAACTCAGGTGAACCAACTTGGATCAGATACCATTGGGTGAAACAACCCCATAACTTATGTGATGTATGCTATGTCATAGACCATAATGAAGAAACTTGCAAGGAAGTTGTTGAATTTCTGCGAGAAAGAGCCGTGACAGAAGAAGAGTATGAAGCACATTGTCTTGCCAAAATAAAAGCTGCTGAGGGAGCACTTGAAGACAAATAAAAAAATGATGATGACTATGTTCATGTTGAGAGGGATGTAGAACTATTGGAAGATTCTGAGGAGAACAAAACAACTAAGAGATCTAGGAACCAAGTGATCCCCACTATTGGATCAAATCCTTCTATTCGGGGACCTATCTTAGCTGTTAATGGAGGGGGTGTTAATGAAACTGATGCTAACAATGTCCAAGCTGTACTCATGGATATTGCTAAATCAATTGCAAATGATACACACACAAAGCTGGACACCATACAGAATCAAGGGGAGCATGTTGTTGGGGTAATTTTCTATTTACAACTTCTCTCCAAAAATTCTTCTGCAAATCTTTATTTTAACGGTTGTTTTTATTTTCATATTTCTCTTTATTGCACTATCTGTTTTTACCAATCTTATAGATATATAAAAATGAGAGTCTTTGCTTGGAATTTCCAGGGTTTTACTAGAAAAACCACTAGAGAGCATTTAAAAGATTTAGTATATAGTTATGATCCTGATATAATATTCATCTCAGAAACTAAGATAGGAATCGAAAAAATGAAAAAACTAGTTAAACCATATAAATATCCAAATAGTAAACTAATCTCTTCAATAGGATTAGCAGGAGGACTTATCCTACTTTGGAAAGATGGTTTCCATTATAATGTAGTTCATGCAGAGTTTTGGATCTTTAATGTTTTAGTGCAGGATGATCCGTCAAAACCAGAATTCATGTTAACGTGCATATATGGTTCTTCATATCAACACAAAAAGGAGACCCATTGGAACTATATAAAGAACTTGAGCAATACAGTGTAGCAACCGTGGGTAATTATTGGTTATCTAAACCTGGTTTTCAAAGATGAAGATAGAGTTCGAGTTTCTCCCAATCTTTCTGGTTCATATACTACTTCAAATTCAATTGCCTTTACCTCAAGAGATGCCACTTACGTCAACCTAATTTACGAAGCTGGTCAAGAAGATCTTGGTTATACGGGAAGATCTTTCACATGATCTAGTAACGTACATGGAACGGGAGTTAGGAGGTCAAGGATAGATAGAGCTCTAGTTAACGGAGAATGGTTTATACACTTCCAAGACGCAAAACTTCTTCATCTTCCTCAGTTGGGATCAAACCATTGCCCTATCATGTTGGACACCTCATTTTAAAATGGAGATGATAAGAGAAATTAGAAGTATTTCCAATATTATGAGAAGGATGTTTCTCTCAAGGATAAAGTCGCAGCTGCTTGGAGTCAAAGTTTTGAGGCTCTAAAGCTTATCAATTCTCTAATAAGCTGATTACCATAAAAAAATATCTTAAGATGGAATAAAGAAAAATTTGGACATATCCAAAGTAACATATTTTTGCTGCACCAGAAATTGAATGCAGTACAACAAGCAGCTCCAAACAGTGATACAAATTCTCAAATACAGGAGGTGGAAAACCATATAGATTATTGACATCAAGTTCAAAATGACTTCTGGGGACAAAAGGCAAGGGATGAATTTTACCTTGAAATGGATAGAAATACAAGATATCACCATGCTAATGCAAATAGAAGACGCTCTCGGAACAACATTGCTTCCTTAAAGGATGAACAAGGAATGAACTAGAAAAATTGCTTGTGAATCACTATAGCACTCTCCATACCACCACTTCACCAAACAAGAATGCAACCATACTTCAATGTATCCCAATAACAATTAATGATGCAGACAATGCGGACTTAATACGCATACCAGATGATGCAGAGATCTACAAAGATCTCAAAGATATGAAGTCATGGAAAGCGCCTGGTCCCGATGGGTTTCCACCTGGTTTTTTCAAAACCCATTGGGAGATTGTAGGCAAAGATATGGTCAAAACAGTTGTAGAAATCGAGGGTTGTGCACGGGTCGAGATCCGGTCTATTACGATCCCTAATTTGTCAAAAAGGGGGAAGTCTATGTGCGAATCCGTTCGTAGATGTTTACCGCACAAGGTCGAACAGAGGTAGCTTCTCACTAGTTAGTTAGTAAGGGCGCTAGCTCTGCAAGGGAAAGAGAGAGATGTTTTGAAGTCTCCACCTGACTAAGGGGAGTCAGGACCCTTTAACTAGTTTGAATTCTTTTGAGGAAAACAAAACTAGTTATGACTTTGATGCGTGTCGTAAGTGAAACAAATTAATACAAATATTTCCCACTAATTAACTGGTAATATAGTGGCAGTAAGAGATCGTTCCCACGAAGAGCAGTGTAATTGATATGTTATTTTGTTCCGCAAAATAAATAAAATAAAAGGGGGCTTGTTGAAAAATTAAAATAAAAAGAAAACAATAAGATGAAAAGATGATTAGGCCACTACACCAAATCAACGGTTTTGAGACATATATGGGTGTCTCCTTGATTTTTTGAGACACATATAAGTGTCTCAATTTTGGCGTAGGGAACGTTTTGAGACGGATTTAAAGACGCTTATAAGCGTCTCTTAATTAATATAAGCGACACTTATAAGTGTCTGTTAAATAATTTTTAAGAGACACCTATAATTAATTTAAGAGACACTTATATATGTCTCAAATAAAATTAGCTTTAAAAAAAATCATAATTTTCCAGTTGGGAATTCCCAAAATCAAAATTATTTCCAGCACCTGCATGTTTTAATTTTCTGTACACCCATACAAGTCTCAATTCCATTCTCAATCAAATATTAACACTGCCATCAAAAATGAAGTCTTAACATTTAATATCTTCAAGGAAAAAATAAAAAAATGAATTCTGGAATACAAGAGAAGATGTTGAAAATGACTCAAGTTACTTATCAAGAAATAAAAGATGTTGAACATAATCAGTAACAGAAAATTTAAATGACAAAGACTTGAAAGTCATCTAGTTTATAACCTTGGCAGAATGTGAATTCTATAATGATAAATTGAGTTCCTTGTTGTCTCATAAGTAGCACAAGCAATGAGCTTCCATACCTGAAAAAAACAATGGAAATTTGTAAGAAACATTGACAATTATGATTCATGGACAAATGGCACCTGCCAAGAATCAACTGAAAAGAAATACATGCCTGATTCCATACCATTTGATGCAATGACTTGATAAATTTATAAGGAAGAGTCCAATTTGAGTTGATATTGAGTTTAGATTCCATACCTTAGACTCCAAGGCTTCTATGAATGCCTGAACATAAATACTCCAAAATCTAAAGACCTGATTCAAGAAAAATGGGTTTCATTATAAAAAAAAATACTTTCTTATGTACAAATAAAGGCTCATGAAACTTTAACAGCGGTATTTGTGTAATACATTTGAAGCATGTGATTGAGAAATAATAACTAGCAACAGCTCATGAATATTTGATAGAGGTATTCAAGTAATTACATTCTGATTGGAGACAAGTACCAAATTTAGAGGCACCTTTTATGATGTCTTAAAATTTTATCTAAAACCTTGAACTGCCATGTGCCAAGAATTTACTATGATCCAACTTCTTTGGCGATAGACCCGATAAGCATTTCATTCACAAGTCATTTGTGTAACAAACCAAACACAAAACAAAGTTCAAAACCAAAACTAACAATAAAAACAAGGATTGCAACATTACCAATTTGGTAATCTATGAACCAAAATATATCAATAGCATTTTAGTATTTCAACTTACACATGATTGTGAGCTCAAAAAATGCACACTGAGCTTCTGATTCCTCGAGACTGAAAAAGAAACATCGTTTCTTGAGAAACAAAAGTAATAAGAACACTTAAAACAGCTCTAATAGCGACTACCTGTCCAAGCATGGGGTCCTAAGAGCCATTCCAAGAACTTAAGCTTCTTCTAATATAGAATCCAGTCCTACCAAAAAATATGTACCTAATTGCATGGTTCTAACAGTCTGTAAACCATGAGCAAGGTTGAACCAGTGTTTTCTCCACTAGATGATTATGTATTACCTTCCCCCACTGTATAGTGAAGTTTGGTCAACATCAGCTCCTAAAGATATCCTCGATGCTGATCACCAACCTAGCATATCAGATTATGACGTTATAAATGTAGTTTTATTCACTCGGTCGTAAACATAGACATTATCAAAGAGGAAATTGTAAACAGATTTTTAGATTACCATGTGCAGTTCAACTATAACGATAATTCCAACTCGGTCATACGATAAGCATCATAAGTACAGCTTTCGCCCAGAAACAAGCATACAATTTACAACAACAAACCACACAACTATCCGCTAGAAAACTAAGTAAGCATCATATATCCTATATAAAAGTTAACTATCAAAATTTACTAAATCAGTTCATTTAGTGTAAGAAGACTTTGGAATCTCAAGTTATTTTCTCATGAGTAGCACTTTACCCATAAAACTTCACCATTTTCATTTTCAAGAATTTTGAGTCCAGCATGAATCAACGAGTTTATCTCCTTTCATTCCAGTTACCGTATCTCTGTAATCTATAAGTATCTGATATGAGTAACCAAATTCTCATCAACACCAAATTGAAAAATCAATTTAAAGCACCAAACTTAAATCCAACATTTAACAACATCCACTAGTGTTATAGCAATTAAATATATATCCATACATACATTGAAATCAAACAATGACTTATACATCAAAATAAATCTCACAAGTATTCCGGCAGTCACCCAAGCTAGACCGTGCACAAGACCATAGTGTATATGATAAAACATGGGTCTAATGTCTTAATGAAGGTAATATCAAGTTCGGATTCCATACCTTTATGAACTCAAGGCTTTTATCAAGTCTATGCTCCTCATCTGATACTCGCAATTCTTTTCTAAGATCTGTTATTAAACTTTCATTATCATGAGGAAATTATACAGTTCATAATATAACTGTTAAGATCTGATTGATAAAACACATTGATAGAAAGCCGAGACAAAAAGTTTCAGTGGCAAAAACATACATATGTCATGGCATCAGATTGATCCTTGAACGCTCGCAACACTGAACTGTAGTCTTCTTGCTCAAGGAGATGGATCTGAGTCTCCATATTATTTGGAGGCCTAGCGAAAGGAGCAGAACCCGCAACTGCAGGCCTTACATTACCTGCTAGATTCCCTGATGTGGTCGAAAACATACAATAGACATTATGCTTGGCTAGACGTTTACAACACCTTCGCACATTTTCGTTTCATATCTGTGTGTTAAAGAGTTTTAATATATAAGGAGGTTACCTTCACGCCCTATTGGCGAGTTCAACCTCTGCAAATGGGAGAGATTTGATGCATACATTAGGCGATTGAGCACCTGCATAATAAAAATAACAGATTAAATTTTAATCAAGCAAGATGCACCTGCATGAGAAAGGTTGGACTTCAACAATATTAGTAGTCTCACCTATAAAACACCAGCTCTGGTACCAGCGGTATTTGCTTGCCCCCAGTAGCAAGGGAGTATTTAAGACCAGTCGTAATTGTTTTAGCTCTTATCGCAAATTGAAAATTAACATCTTTTCCATTATCAACACACTGTCCCAGGCAGAGATAACATAAGAAAAGACCAATGAAAGAGCGTAAAATAAGGAATTGGAACTCAGCAATGCCCATGTAAAGAGAACCTTCTGAACATAGCCTTGACATCCCTTGTCAACTTCCTGAAGAGCTGCACTCCGGAAAACAATCATGATTAAATTAATTACACATATTTCTAAATTTCTAAACCCTAGGATTTTGTAAATCACAAACCATTCGGAAGAGGCCTCCAAGTAAAGGACCAGCAAGGTCCAGCCTCTTGTTTCCTTAATGATCCCTGTCATCCTCAGGTCTTCGACCGAGAGCACATAGCAACAGTCGAGTGTGGGAGTGTGGTGATGATTCCACTCAAAATTACTGTAAAATACTTTGTAAAATTGAAATCCTAAAAATACCCATGTTATAAAACTCTATGAAATCAACAATCAAACATACAGATTGCAAGATCTATACCATACAATTTTTTATATTCTCAGCATAATAACCTCAAATCAAGATGAAAAACCAAAAAAAAAAAAAAAACTAACAGAGAGTTTATACTTGAATCTCAGCCGTGTACTTGAATCTTCTAGGTTTTGCACTTGAATCGTCTAGTTTTGTTCTTGAATCTTCTTCTGCTGATTCAAAATCAAGAATAAAATTGAAGTTCTAGGGTTTACAAAATCAGAATAGTCAAAATCTGTAAAATAGATTTTTATACCTGAGATTAGGTTACGCTCAGAGTACTGATTTCTTAGGATTGATTTCTGGTGATTTAAGGTTTTTCTAACAAGGAAATATAGATACGATTTGTGGAAACAGATCTGCTCTGGTACTGATTCAAGGACTAATTTGTGGAAACAGATATGATGTCTGGTTTGATTTTGGTAAGTTAGGGTTCTTATTAGTTTTGCGAAGACCAAAAGGATAAGAAGAAACGAGAGCTGAAGGAAAAAGAAAAACTCGAGTGAGAAGTCGATAAAAACGAGTGAGTGAGAGAGAGTTCAACGGGTGGTTTTAAGGACCAGATATTTATTAATGTTAAATATTATCTAAATTTCAAAACAACCCAAAATAAAGGTGGGAATTAAAATAAATGGTGGGAATAAATGCAAATCATGTTCCAAAATAATTTGGTGTGAGACAAGGATTTGGAGGGAAAATTTGAGGGGAAATAAATGTTAGGGGGAAATTTAAGAGGGAAAATAATGTGAGAGATTTAGAAAATTGGAAAGGGAGGGAATTTTGGGGAAAGTTTGGAGTTTTGGAGGGAAATAAAATGGAATTATAATGAAATAGAAATGATTAATTAGATATATATTAAAGTTATTAAATTTTGTAGAGACACATTTTAAGACACTTATAAGAGTAGTTGAAAAATCAGAATTAAAGCTACTCATATTTTTTATTTGAGACTCTTATATGAGTGGAAGCACTAAAGACATATATATGTGTCTCAAACCCAAAAATCAATATGTCTCAAAATGGGCCATATGGTGTAGTGGAGTCATTCGCCGTTACCAAACGTTGACTTGCATAGTATACCTGTTTACCTTTCGTAAGAATCATATATCACCAACCGTAGAATAGAAGTTAGCTCAGTGCTATCCCCAAAAATCCTTTTACCACGGATACGGAAGCTCTCCAATATTAGATTATATTCAACCGAACCACCAAGTAGTAGCTCACTCAAGGTGTAATCCAACTGAATGCTTTAGGATTTGTGAATTAGTTTGATCCCAGTAGTTAAACTCTTAGCTCAAGGTTCACTTGCTGATGTTGTCTTCACTCGCAATTGCTCCACATAATCCCTCTGTAAGGTCTCGCGATTTCTACTTGTGTATGAATTATTCGACGATTACTTATCTCCTAACCCAATACTAGCAATAGAACAATTAATAGACTAATCTAGTATGCATCCCAAATCAATCTAAGAATCACTCATAAAGATCAAGTATGGTAAAGACAATCGATAATATGATAAAAACTTGGAATAAACTTGTATAATAATTAAGCTTCACGCCCGGAACTTTGAATTCATCCTAATCAAATAATATTTAGCCTCTCATGTTACACCGTTTCATGGTTTCCACCTAAAGGGGTAAACCCTAGGATATTTTATGAAGAAAAAAACGTATTATGAGATGTAAATATATATTATGTGTGATGTGTGATATAGGTTAAGAACTCCATCGTTTATAACCATTGCAGCAACACATTTCTCTTATTATCAACCAATCTCGACTCTATCATCAGTCCCATTGAGTTCCTATTCAACTGCATGTTCTCGAGCTCAAGCATAAATCTTCTCCATCACTGGTTCATCACCAAACCCGAGCAGCAGGGCAAAGTTTCTCCCATCGATGGCAGTAGCCTAGACTCGACTCAATAACTACCTCCATCGAAATCACCATCTACCATGCATCACCAACAGCTTCTCGTGATCATTACATCCTCGAGCTCCTAACAGAAACAAGAAGCAACACGACCTTCATGTATTTGTCGACTATCCCTTTCCTTCACCATTCATCATCAGCTCCAACTCCAGCCAACCATCAACTCTGCCAGTCGAACTCGAGTTCTTCAATGGACAACTTCATCTCATCATCATTCTTTTGCTTCTCGAGTTCGAATTCAATGTCAGCAACCATCATTCTTCATCTCTCGGACTTAGATAGCAACAAAATCCAGTTCTCCATATCACACTCCATTGATCTCCGTCGACTGCCAATGGCAGTTACCTGATTCCAGTTTCCTGAAGTAGTCGCCTGGATGATAACTTGATAAGGAAGAATATGATGGTGGCATCCCTGAGTAAACTAGCCGGGTGCCTTTAACAATATTTGAATTTGAACTCCCCCTTTATAAAAGACCTGAATGCTTTTAGCAGTCCCTTTGAAAACAGGTCACCCCTTAACAGAATGACTTCCCCTTATAAATTCTGTGCGCGCAACTTTGCTTGCTTCAAATGCCCATAAAATCTTCATGCGACGTCGGAACGGCTCCATTCTTTCGCCGTTGGCTTCGTCTTTTCATCCTCTTCAAGATGATATCGAGAACTCCTTGATTTGAATGAGTGACACTTGATATTTGGCCCTTCTCCGCTTTCGGCTAACTTCTTTTAATGCACAATTAAGTGCCACTTCTCTTCTTTTGGATGATTCACCTAGCAAAACACAAATAAGAGAAAACAAACGTAATATACAATAATTTGCAAGAATATATAGAAATTACTAGTATGGATTCGACACTAAATATATGAAAAATATGCACTTAACAGACTTTCATGTTTATGGTCTGCTATCAAAGAGTCTGGGTAAGGAGATTCTAGTACGGGATGAGAAGGTGTTAGGCACCCATTAGCCGCCCAATCGTAAGATTGGCCTCTACTTCATGATTAAAAGGGGAAAATGTTTATATAAATAGTGATGTATAATGACGAATAGTGATGAAAAGTGATGCATAGTGATTGGTGAATAGTGATGCATAGTGATGCATAATGACTGGTGAATAGTGATGCATAGTGACGAATATTTTTGGTATCCAAGGGGCTTTGGCCAACTCCTAAATTTTAAAAATCTAGTTCGATTCCAAATCAATCTGATAGTAAAGGATAAAAGGAAATCCTAATCATGATAAAGATCATGTAAAATCTAGGTCGACGATAGAGCCGCATTATAAGAATTTTTTGGAGAAACTTCGTTGAATATTCTAATTCAACTTCAGGTCCATATTTTAGAACTAGAATTAATTTCGCGTTCAAATTTGAAATTTGGATGAAATTTCAAAAATTAAACAATTAACCTGCAGATTAGCTCAATAGAATTTGATTGATGCGAACCTTATTATTTTGACAATGGGTCTAATGTGGGAGGGAATTCCGCTTTATACCCACACTTTGATTAATCCCACTGGGAAAATTAATAATGAAACATAAATTTCTTATGTAACGCGAAGATTAGTCACGGTATTACTACGAAATGGAAAACCATTCTGTTCCCGTATGACTACATAATTTACCAAAGAGATATGCAATTAATATACCTGAAATATGATATAGAAACTTGAAAGGATTCTTATGACGATTCCTTGATTCCGTTAAGTATGTTGAAAGTAATTAAAGTACCAGTAATTTAATGCTAATCTTTAAAGAACTTAAAGACAATTAACCTGAAATATGATATAGAAACTTGAAAGAAATTATTATCACGATTTCTTGCTTCCGTTAAATATGTTGAAAGTAATTAAAGTACTAGCAATTTAATGCAAATCTCTTAAGAACTTAAAGACAATACTTGATTAGATATATCTATCAAGAATAAGCGAAAGAAAAGTAAAGGAAGAAGTGTTTTATATGAGAAGTTGCTATTGATTCTCGGTTTCGAAGTGGTTTTGAATGAGAAGTTCGATCTCTATTTATAGGGAAAAAAATCACCAACTCTCCGCCAAATCCGGGCTGATTTGTTGAATTTAAAGGCGTCATTTTTCCTATTTTTCTCTTTCTTTGTTTTCTTCAATTTTGTGCGGCAGTTAACAAACATGATTATGACATGTGGGTCCCAACAAACTGTTCACAACAATGTTACTATTCACCGTACTGTAACTGTTCATACCGATGTTACTGTTCACGTTGATGTTACTGTTCACCGCATCAAGAACATGATTGATTTGAATTCAGGCTCCTACCCAAGCTCCCTATCGTCCCCGGGAAGCTAGTGATGTATTCAAAATCAACAATCATTGTTGATCAAAAACCATCACCATCGTGATCATCATGATGACCGCCATTAAAAAACACTCATGTTCTTCACGTTCTTCATGAGGAAGTATAAGAAGTGCCCTTAGTAATAGATCAGGTGCCTTTAGTAATAAATCGGGTGCCTTTAGTGCTGTTGTATTTTGGCACCCCCTATTGTAAAAGACCTGACTCCCTCTAGTGGTTGCTTTAAACTTGACTGCCCTTAACTTCTTCTGAGTTTTTTTCTCTCATAACTTCTTCATACGAACTCAGAATGATTCCGTTCTTTCGCCATGGACTTCGTATTTTCCTCCTCTTCAATGTGATAGCAAGAACTCTTGGGTTTGAATGGGTAATAAAATGGGTAGGAGTAGTGTTTTTGGGCTGATTTAAAGGATATGGGAATCCTTGATTGTTCCATAAAGAATTTCCCATGTATTCGTCTTCGAAGCATAAGACTGATATTTTCCATGGAAGGTGCGAAAATGGGGTGTCAACAACATTGAAGCAATTCTTCTGTACTGGATACATTCTTAAAAGTTTAAACAACACCAATGTTACACTCATTCCAAAAACGAAAAATAAATAATTTCCACCAGATCTGCGTCCGATTGCTCTATGCAACACATCGTACAAGATAATATCAAAGATTTTATCTACTAGAATGAAGAAGGTAATGAGGAAAATCATCTCCCCCCTACAAGCAACATACATACCAGGGAGACACATTTCAGATAATATTCAACTTGCTCGAGAGATTGTTCATACAATGAATAACAAAAAATAAAACTCCAAACATCTGCCTTTGAAGCTTGATATGGCAAAGGCTTTCGATAGGCTCGAGTGGTCTTTTATTTTGGATGTTATGTTGCAGATGGGATTTATCCAAAGATGGTGTCTGTAGTACCAGAATATCGCCACAACGATATTCTCATGATAAGAACGACATTTCCACGAGAAGGTTGAATACTCCCACTACAAGAATGACATCTTTCACGAGAGCGTCGTGAGAATTCTCCAACGAAATTTGGTGAGCAACATGAGAAAGCATCAAGATAGTTGACAATTGAAGAAGCATGATAAAAGAATGTTGTTTCACGAGGATTACGAAAGATGGCGAAAATAAACAATGTAACTGCCACGATGAGATCGCAGAATAGATCCGAAAGAAGGGGAAAGCTTAGCTGTCTTCCATTATGTAATTTCCTATATAAGGAGATCAGGTAAGTCCAGAGGAGGATGTTGTATTTTTTAGAGTTGAGAAAATCTTGAGGAGAGAGAAACTCCAGAAAAGAAAGTTGTAATTCTGAGTTTGAATATTTTCTGTAAACATTTCTGAGATCTAAATAATAAAAGTGTCGTTTAATCCTTTAATCTTCAACTAGTTTCACTTAGATTTTTATAGGATTTTAATAGGGGTGTAGTGTGGGAAATCCTGCTACTACATTTTGGCGCCGACTAAGGGGAACGTTGAATTAGAAAAATCGAAGAAAAGATAAAAAAGAAGACAGGAATTATTCAAGATCAAGGAAACTTTGAAGAAGATTGGTGAAATATTCAGAAGAAAAATGATTAGAATTAAAGAAAATTGTAGGAAATTGAAGTATGAATTAGTGTCAAGAGAAATGATCGATAAATTTCATGAAAATATTAAGGGGAGGATACATAAACGTGATTTTGAAGGGAGAAAAATTATGATGGTAGAGAAAACGCCATTATTAAAGAATTGGGAAAAGCAGGAAATTACATTTACATCAACAGAAGTTTTAGAAGAAAATCTAGATCATACATCTCCTTTGGTGATTACGGTACCCATGATACCAATAAGGAAGGAAAAGTCAATAAAATCTGTAGAAAAATGGGCTATAAATAGAACTCTAGTTGACACAGGAAGTTCTGTGGATATAATGTTCTATCATGCTTTTAAGAAAATGGGGTATAAGGATGAAGAAATGTCTATTTCATCATATCATATTCATGGTTTCGGAAAATCTATAACAAAACCAAGAGGAGAAATAATAGTACGATTACCACTTGGAGAAATTGAAACACAAGTAACACTATGCGTGGTGGATATGGAATCACCATACAACATGATATTGGGAAGACCTTGGATACACGCGATTAAAGCTGTAGCGTCAACCTTACATCAACGCATCAAATTCCCTATGCCTAGCGGAATTGTGGAAATTAAAGGAGATACAGATCTTGCGAAGACATGCTATCAAATTGAAGTAAAAAATTGTGAAGAACGTCCTAAGCAGCGAAAAGCTCGCAGAAAATTGATGAGAGAAACAAGAAAAGAAGAAGAATTTAAAATTTACATGATAAGAGAAAAAGAGGGAAAAGGGATACCCAATGAATTTTCGCGAGAAGGAGATGAACGTGCGAGAATCATAAAAACACCAGCACCAGAAGCCAGTTACACTAAATTTGAACCAACAAAAGAAGTAAATGTTGGGAGTGAAGAAGAACCTAAAATACTGAAAATTGGGACTAGAATGGAGATAGACGAGGAAGAAAGAACTATAAATCTTTTACGAGAATACAAAGACATTTTCGCGTGGAGCATGGATGAAATGCCAGGGATAGATCCATCGGTAGCATGTCATAAATTAGAAATCAACAAAAATGTAAGGCCATTCAAGCAAAGAATAAGAAAAATCGCAACAACATACCATTCTCAGATAGAAGAAGAATTACAGAAGATGCTTGATGCAGGAATAATAAGGCAAGCAAAATATCCAGAGTGGATTGCAAATATGGTGGTGGTCCCAAATAAGAATAAAGGAATAAGAATTTGCATAGATTTTACCGATTTAAATAAAGCTTGTCCTAAAGATAGTTTTCCACTACCAGATATTCCTCAAATGGTTGAGTCAGCAGCGGGAAATGCAAGAATATCTTCGTTAGATGGATATAAAGGATACAACCAAATCCCTCTCGCTGAAGAAGATCAAGAACATACTGCATTTTTTGCTCCAAGAGGGTTATATTGTTATACAAAAATTCCCTTTGGATTACGAAATGCTGGTGCAACATACCAAAGAATGGTGGAGAAGGTATTTGCAAAGTGGATCCACAAAACACTGGAGGTATATGTAGATGATATGTTAATCAAGAGCAAGGAAGCTGAAGATCATGTACAAGACTTGAAGGAGATTTTTGAACAAATGCGGCAATTTAATATCAAAGTAAATCCTGACAAGTGTACTTTTGGAGTGACTTCAGGAAAGTTTCTGGGGTATATTGTATCAAAGGAAGGAATACAAGTTGATCCAGAAAAAGTGCAATCGATTCGCGATATGCCCACACCAGCTACAGTAAAAGATGTGCAAAAATTGAATGGGATGTTAGCCTCGTTAGGAAGATTCATCTCGCGATCCTCTGATAAATGCAAGCATTTTTTCGATATACTCAAAAAGGGAACAAAATTCATATGGACAGATGAATGTGAGAAGGCCTTTCAGGGAATAAAAGAGCATTTAATGGATATAACCATTTTACAGAAAGCTGAACCAGGAGAAGAGTTATTAATTTATCTCGCGACAACGGCATATGCGCTAAGTGCGGTATTGCTGCGAGTAGATGCTGGGATAGAGAAACCAATTTACTATATTAGTAAAATATTCAATTCAACATAGAAAAATTATTCAAAGATTGAGAAATTAATCCTAGCATTGGTACATACAACTTTCAAGCTTCGCATTTACTTTCAAGCACATAAGGTCAAGGTGTTAACAAAAGTGCCAATTGAATCGGTAATGAAGAATTCAAAAAGATCAGGAAGAGTAGAAAGATGGAATGCACAAGTGGGACATTTCGATATCAAATATGAAATTCTATCTTCGCCAAAATCCCAAGTCATCGAAAATTTCTTAGATGAATTTCCTTTGGAAAATGACGAAGCTGTGGAAGAAATGATGGAGGCAGAAGAAGAACATGGAGATCCAAAAGAATTATTGACAGAACCCAATAGATGGGAGATATTAGTGGATGGATCATCTAATGGAGAAGGAAATGGGATTGGAGTTGTTTTTATTTCACCAGAAGGAGAAAAAAAAGCTTTCTCATTTAGGTTAGAATTTACATCCACTAATAATGAGACAGAATATGAGGTTGTTATCCACGCTTTGAAATTTGCAATAGAAATGAAGTTGGAAAATGCTAGAATCACAAGCGATTCTCAATTGGTTATTCGTCAAATAACTGGAGAATATATAACAAATGAACCTTCTTTAAAGAAATACAAGAGACTCGTGGAAGAATTATCTGCGAGAATTCCAAAGATAAAATGGAGGCACATATCAAGGAAAGATAACCGGCTTGCGGACGCTTTTTCCTTCATATCTAGCATGATGACAAACCCACTTGCGAGATGCATAAAAATTCAAACACTCTTATTACCTTCAGTAAATAAAGAAGACGAAGATGTGGATGGGAATTCCGTCGAAATTGACGAAGAAGGAGAGAAAGATGTGATGATTGTAGAAAATGGCGAAATAGAAGCAAAAGAGAGAAACAAATATTGGAGAGCGGAACTTCTTTCTTATTTGGCGAAAGGAGAAACTCCAAAAAATAGACTGGAGGCACACAAGATAAGAAGCAGGGCAACTAATTATGAGTTAAGAGACGGAGTGTTATATCGCAGATCTTTTAATGGACCATCGCTAAGATGTTTGACAAGGGAGGAAGGAGAAAAGGTGTTAAAAATGCTGCACAGTGGAGATGCTGGTAATCATAGCGGAGGTAGATCTTTGGCATATAGAACAAAGATGCAAGGGTATTACTGGCCTTACATGCATGAAGATGCGAAACAACATTAAAGGCGTTGTGAAGAATGTCAGCGATTTGGAAAAAATATACATGCACCAGGAGCACCACTATCATCCTCAACAAGTGTATGGCCCTTTGGAAAATGGGGATTAGATATTGTGGGACCATTTGTGCCTGGCTCTGGACAAAGGAGATACCTCATTGTGGCTACATATTATTTCACAAAATGGGGAGAAGTAAAAGCAGTACAACATATTCGTGATAAAGATATTTTCACATTCATATTCGAGAATATCATATGCAGATTTGGAATACCAGCATAGTTGATGTCTGATAATGGAAAGCAGTTTGAAGGACAAAACATAGAATTACTACTCAATGCATTTAATATAAAGTGTGGAAAATCTACTCCTTTATACCCACAAGCAAATGGTCAAGCTGAGGCAACTAATAAAACGATCGCAGATATTCTGAAAAAGAAATTAGAAGGGTATCACAAATCATGGTGTGAGCAAGTACATAATGCAATATGGGCCTACAACACCACTAGAAGAGAGGCTACTAAAATGTCACCCTTTTGTTTAACATATGGGGTTGAAGCTGTATTACCAACAGAAGTTGCTATTCCTACAACAAAAAGAGAAGCGTGGGAAAGGAATTTAAGTGCTGGTATGATTTTACATAAACTAGATGAATTGGAAGAAAAAAGGGAGAAGACTCTACAGCATATGGAAAACTACCAGCGAAGGTTAGCTCGCGAATACAACAAACGTGTCAAAAAACGAGAATTCCAAATTGGTGATTTAGTTCTGCGAGAGACACCGAGATATCATCGAGAGAATGGTGGAAAATTGGCGAAAAAATGGGACGGACCTTACTTAATTAAATAAATAATTGGAAATGGGGCATACAAATTAATGGATCCTGAAGGAAGAGATGTTGGCCAGCGACTTGATAGACCATGGAATAGACTATTTTTGAAAAGGTATTATCAGTGAAAAATACTGTAAGGTAAGAAATATTGGCATAATTAAAGGTTATTATCAGTGACTATTTTTATTTTAAAGATTACACGAGCAATATCGCGAGAAACGTGAATGAAATTTCGCAGAGATTAAGAGAATGGGACAAACCTTTATGGCGTGCAACTTAGTTCGCGAGTACAATTTCGTAAGAGGCAAATGTAAGACCTACAAGCACGTTATAAGGGGGGTATCTCTTTATATGATTCAGGGATAAGGTTATACCGCTACTGGAACCTGAGTCATACAGATGTAGGGGTTAAAGAAAACTTATCCGGGAGAGAGATCTTGGATTTCCAGCTTTATAAGGTTATACCCTGTTTGGACGACTGAGAGTCTCTTCCAAGAAGTGCAGAGTATGATCAAGGCGCCGAGGTACATGGTTTAGCCAAGGATTCCCGGGACGGACGAACATACCCTGGCCATCTTTGGTAAGTCTTGGCTACAATGCACTTAGCCTGAAGAAAACCCCACCTAGGGTGCAGTCTTGTAACTATAAGCCATATAGGCATAAAGGACAAGAGGCTGCGAAAACAACTGGTTGTTGGTAAATCTGGATGGGAGGATCTAGTCTTGTATGGACGATGTGCCCTCTTTGAAGGGGCAGCCAGGGGGAATATAAGGGCGGCACCCTCCATTAGGGAATGTGTCTTAAGACGGCAATGTCATGGGTCTCTAAGATCGCAAGATAATTTAGGCCTGTCATATTGTCTTAAGACGGAAATGTCATGGGGCTCTAAGATCGCCCTTATATTCCCCCTGGCTGATAAGTGTCTTAAGACGGCAATGTCATGGGGCTCTAAGATCGCAAGATCATTTAGGCCTGTCATATTGTCGCGTAAATTATACAGAGGCAAAAAGCCATAAGAGAAAAAAGTTAAGATGAGATCAAGGGGTTTTTACATGCAAATGTGAAGACGTCCTGCGATTTCATCGCAAGACGGCAATGTCACGAGGCTTTGTTTTCGCGAGAAAACTTAGACTCGTCATATTGTCGCAATATAATAAAGAAATATAGATAAGGCAAGATCAATGGGTCAATACATGAAAGTTTAAAGACGTCCTGCGATTTTGTCGCAAAAATAAAAAATTGGCAAAATAAGACCTTTAATTAGGAAGGCAATATAAGACCAATAGAATAATCTCAAAAATTAATTCTTCTTTGTTAAGCATGCATGGAAGATTTCTTTATCACAAGAAACAAGTTGAATTCAACAAGTCTCAAGAAATTTAATGAGGAGGCAAGCAAGGGAATAAATATGTAGGATTTCATTAAGTTTCTTGAGAATATCATAGTTCAAAAAAGGTTATATCATTTGCGAGAAAGAAGAAGAAAAAAGAAATTAAAAATAAAACTCAAGCTTCAAGCGGTAGTCTCTCCAGATTTAGAATTGTCAGGATTGTTATCATCACCAATATTTCTTTCATCGCGAACATCATTGCCAGAGTTCTTTTTGTTACGATCTTCTCCTTCTTTTAGAGGGTTTTCTTCTTTTCCTTGATCATCTTCTTCTTCAGCGTCTTCTTCAACATCTCCTTCAGAAGACGGATATTCTAAATCTTTATCCATAGGAAGAGGGACTTCATCATCATCAACTTTCAAAGGTAGAACGGATACAGGAGAAAGAGAGTTGGAGATCAAAATTTCGTTCACGAGAACTTCAGCACTAAGATGAACTTGGCGAAGGAAACCTTTGTCACGATTTCTGATCTCTATATTCTTGAAATACTCAAGATAATCAAGTCTTCTTTCTGCTTTATCACAAATTTCTAAAAGGTTGAGAAGAAGAGTCTTGTTTTCTTTGCGAACATTGTCTAGCTCCTTAGTAAGATTGGTGATAGTAGAATGAAGGCTTTTTTCAGATTCTGCGAGCAACAAAATAATGAAAGGTTATAGAAATAAATATATCGTGAGAATATCAACAAGTGAAATATAACATAAATTGTGACAAGGGAAATCAACAAGTGAGGCAGTCATAATTGACTACCTTCTTTTTGCGAAGTTAAGTTTTGGATTAATGAAAAGAGGCAGTTCTCCCATTGGTTCATAGCATCATCAAATTTGTCGCCAACTATGCCTTTTACACGAGATTTCATGTTCTCTTCTTTGGTGCGTAAATATGAATTTTCTTTTGACAATGAGGAATGAGACTCCTTTAGTTGGGAATATTCATCTCGAAGCTTGCTGGCATTTAAACTAAGAGTTAGTCTACCCTTGATAAGTTTGTCTATTTCAGCGGAAGATGATTCAGTTACTTCGTCAAGTTTATTTTTAAGAGAGCGGAGAGACTGCTTTTGGTCATCACATATCCCTTGAAGATTGTTTACTTTCTGCGAGGAGATCGCCAACAAGCTTGATAATTTGTGTTTCTCTTGAGATAAAGTTCTATTCTTGTCTAACAAAGATTCTATAGACAAATTAGTCTTGGATAACGAATATGAGAGGCGAGTAACCTCGTTGTTTAGAAAACTGTGATTTTGCAATAATTGATTATTCTCATTTGTGAGATTTCTTATTTGATCAACTGAATACGTATAAAGATTATCTAATCTACTATGCTGGTCCATCCAAGAATCTCTTTCAATGCGAGCTTCATCAGCTATGGTTTCAGATTTAAGTTTTTCGATGAAACGATTTCGGTTGGAAACTAATATATAAACCAAGAATTTAAAGGGAGGATTAAGTACGAAGAATATGGAAATAGAATAAAAAGATAAAAGGACAGAGGCAAAAAGAAGCTTACTTTTTAGCTCATCAATCTTTCTAGCGAGATTCTCGCGATCCAGTACAGAGTTATTGAGCTTGTGGTTTAGAGTTTCACATTCAGAAGTCTTATCTTGAAGACTTTTTCTCAAAGCAGCGTTTTCATTCTCTAGAGAAGCTCTTGAAACAGAATTGTCTGAGCCAAAATATTTGAGCAGAGTTTCGCAAACTCCGCTTTGGAGAGAATCAGTAGAAGAATCTCTAGCATTATTTAGAATGTTAGATAAAATTTTGAAAGCAACATCAATTCTTGCGATGGTCTCATTTGATGAAGGAAGGGATGTAGAAGGTGAAATAGAGGAAGTGAGGACAAGTTGATGATTTGAGTCATTAGAAATGGTTGTATCATCAGAAGGAGGAGTTTTCGGGAAAGTAACATTTGGAGGAAGTAAAGGGCTAGAGGGAGTTTCAGGTATGATGGGTTCTGCAATTTGAATTGGTGAAGGACCAGTAGAGGCAGTGGTAGTGAAAGCGAGCTTCTCGCCAGAAGAAGGAGGAAGATCAGATTGCACAGGTGTAGGTGAAGCTTTCGCAGATATTAAGGGAGGAATGACGAAATTACTTCCAAAGGTCTTATTTAATTGGTGAGATCTTTTAGGAGGATTAGCATTACCCTCGTCATTCTGCAAACAATAATCTAGATAAGAGACAGAGGCAACAATATTGTTATTAAGAAATAGAATGTGTTTCTTACTACCTTATTTCTCACAGAATTTTCTTTCCTTTTTCCAGTCGGCCTCTTATGAATAATAGGTTTTTGAGTCGAGGATTTGGAAATAGATGCAGCTCCGCTGAAGAGTACATAATATGGGGTTATAAAGAATTAAGTAAGAGAAGATCGAAGAATATAAATAAAAAGTTTGATCTAAGAAAATACCATGATCAAAAATATACCTCGAGGACTCCATTAATACAAAGAGAGAAGAATGAGAATGAGAAGAAGTTGCAGAACAAAAAGCAAAGAAACTAAGTAAAGAAGAAAGAGAGTTAAGAGAAGAAAACTAGAAATGAAATTCGACTCTTCCTTTTATAGGCAAAGAAGGGAGTAAATTATGTGAGACGTGTCAATACAAAAGGACAGATTTACAACACGTGTTAACAAGGAAAGCTGAATTAGCGGAATATGGCCGGAGAAAAAAGTTCAGATATTCTTGCGATAGTTAAGGATTCTCATGATCGTTTCTTCTTCGCAGAAAAGACATGAGAAGAGGCAAGATGTAGTACCAAAATATCGCCACAACGATATTCTCATGATAAGAACGACATTTCCACGAGAATGTTGAATACTCCCACTACAAGAATGATATCTTTCACGAGAGCGTCGTGAGAATTCTCCAACGAAATTTGGTGAGCAACATGAGAAAGCATCAAGATAGTTGAAAATTGAAGAAGAATGATAAAAGAATGTTGTTTCACGAGGATTACGAAAGATGGCGAAAATAAAAAATGTAACTGCCACGATGAGATCGCAGAATAGATCCGAAAGAAGGGGAAAGCTTAGCTGTCTTCCATTATGTAATTTCCTATATAAGGAGATCAGGTAAGTCCAGAGGAGGATGTTGTATTTTTTAAAGTTGAGAAAATCTTGAGGAGAGAGAAACTCCAGAAATTTTTTTTGTAATTCTGAGTTTGAATATTTTCTGTAAACATTTCTGAGATCTAAATAATAAAAGTGTCGTTTAATCCTTTAATCTTCAACTAGTTTCACTTAGATTTTTATAGGATTTTAATAGGGGTGTAGTGTGGGAAATCCTGCTACTACAGTGTCAGCTGATAATGCAGTGCATCAGCACAACACATATATCGATTTTACTTAATGGATCTCCATGCCAACCTTACAAGCCAACACGAGGCGTTAGGCAAGTGTGAATACCAATATTCCGTGGATCACGTGTCACGATCTTAGTGGTCGCGCAATAACTGAATTATACATCCTTCGCTGGATAAAGGAACCTGAGATGCAAAGGGCACCTCCGTAGATCTACTTTATCTCTCCCCAAGAAAGAATACCTCGACGGTAAAGATGAATGAAGTACAAGTCCCATCTACAAGGCGCATCTGGCAAAGGGACAGAGTTAGATGACGCATCTAATCAACATTAAATTCCAAGACTCTTATCTACACGCATGAACCAAGGCACGTGGAGAGAAGAGGCGTGGCGAGACTTGATTGGCTGACATAAGCGGTGAACGAAGGTACAACCCATACAAAGGCTGGAAAGTTCCCGAAGGAACGTGGGTTAGATGATATGGCATGATTCTATTGGAACAAGCACGCAGTGAACGAAGGTACCACTGAAACCTAAGGTATATCAGCAGACAATAGACCCAGAGGCAGCAAAGATATACCAGGGGAAGAAGGGGATATAAATACCAAGCCTCACCATCAAATTAAAGGCATTCAATTCATTACCTAGAAGAAGAAGATCTAGTCTTAAGCTTATACCTCTTTAAGGTTTAGAACTTAAGTAAACTACAACTTGAGTTCTCTCTATCACTTTGGGAAACATTTAAGATCTTTGTAACCACCACAACTTAATACAAAACAATCACTCATTTCCCCTGTGGACGTAGACGAATGTCGAACCACATTATATCTTGTGTCTCTTGATAACTTAGATGTTTTTACATTATCTTTACGTTCTTTGTTATTGTTGAGACCTTACTCATCTTTGATAACCTAGTATCATCAGTTCAACAGAGGTATCGATACTTCCTAGCATCTGATCCTTTGAGAGGTTTACATTACGTAGACTATGGGAAAATAAGTAGTCACAGTTTGGCGCCCACCGTGTTCTTTCTCACGACCGTGAGCTTAGACACAATTTTAGCTTCAGTTTTTTTTTAATTCTTCGGAAACGAAGGGATCTGTGTTTCAATGGTGAATCTCACTCTATAAGTGATTCGTTCATTTGTTACTTGTGTATGCTTTTTGAGTTCGTCATCTCTAGAAACACACGACTTCACAGATCTACAAAGTTCTTCACAAAAGCGTATCCGCAAAACGCCAAAATCTTTGTTTTATACTAAAATAACCAATTTTTTTCACAGATCTGAGAACCTTTGACTGACAAAGGAACCTCAGTAAGATTTTAAGGAAGAAAAATCTTCTAAAGCATTAATAACATCGTTTTCTCCAACATCTGACAACCCCTTTTTCGGTTTTCAAGGTTTTTAAGGTTGTTTTCTCCAAGGTGTCATACGACTTTAATACTCGTCTGTCAAAAACATTATTTCAGTACTTTTTATGAAAAAGATGCTCAGCCACCCTCTGTGTCAGAGCATTTATTGTTACTTTTTGACGAAGGTACCCAAATACCAGATTTCTTCACTCTCTTTATGACCACAGGGTATCCAAAGCCGAAGGTATTCAGAAATCGGATGATATACCAACAAGCTCACGACTAGAGTTCACAAGAGGAAGAACCCAAAAGACGTCTCAAGTAAATCAAAGAAATAAAGCAGAGGACAGACAAAGCGAGATAACAAGAAGAACGGTTGCTGCAAAGACACCTATTCCTACTGAGGGGATGGGGAAAACATCGGGAGCTCAACCTATCTATGGCATGTAGTTACCGGAGCATATGGCTATAACGACGCCACCTGCGGCCAACGCAGGGTTACCTGGGACCTTAGTTCATACAGTGCGAGGGTTGGGAAACCTAACACCAATACAGATAGATCCAGATGCACCAATCATAGATGAAGTAGCGGACAACTCTGATCTTCCAGCCGACAGCACTCCGCAAGGAGGTGGAGCCCTCAATGAAGATCAGATGGCGGCACAAGTAGCAGGCTTGATCCTCCAAAATAAGGAAAACGAAGATGCGCTACAGAAGATGGCCCAGCAGAACCATAATCTCAAAGGTATGTTGGACACACATATCGAAAGATCCCAAGCTCGACCTACCCAAAGGAAGCATAACAACGGAGCCATCTCAGGGAGACGAAGGGTCACTCTCAACACATCAATGCCTAATCAACCTAACATCATTGGAGCACCGCACCACGACCCAGATAAGGTGGACTCAACATAAAAACCCTCTCAAAGCTACTACGACAAGGCGCTATCCAAAGATGCTCACAACATGAACATGGTCATGGAGCAAATGGAGAAGATGCATAGTGAGATACGAGGCCTAAAAATTGGTCATGCAGGCGCAAGACTAGAAAATGCGCTACAGGAGGCAACCACGTCTCCATTATCTTTTTAGGGGAACCTATTCATCCAAAATGCCCGGTACCTACGTTTCAGGCATACAATGGTACCTCAGATCCCGCAGCCCACCTACGGTATTACACTCGTGTCCTTCCCCATTGGGAAAGAGATTAGGTAGTACTCTATATGTACTTTTCGGCAAGCTTAACAAGATCAACACTTACTTGGTATGACAACCTACAAGCAAACTCAATTGACTCCTTCGAGCAATTGTCTACGGTCTTTTTGGAAACATGCATGTACAACAAAGCAACAAAGGCAGGGTTGGATAGGCTATTTTCTTTAGCTATCGGACCCCGAGAAACACTCATGTAGTACATAGACATATGGAAAAAAACATGTCAAGCAATCGAGAAAGTTAATCCAGAAATTAGCATTAACTGCTATAAGTACGGACTTGACAGAACCTCAGCCATCTTCGTGGAACTTCACAACAGATCCCTCGATTCCAAAGGAGAGATCAGGGTCGTTCAAGATCGCTACATCAGGCTCGAGGAGATCCAGAAGGACAACCCCAGAGCATGAACAAAGCCGGCAGAAGCTCCGCAACGAACCAACTCTCTGGAACCAATTCCGGAGATACCTAAGCGACCAAATGAAGCTGTGGGTAGAGCTAGCCATTAGGATAAACGTTCCAAGTACGGAGATGACAAGAGAGGCAGGAGAAGAGAAGAATTTGTCAAGAAAGTCTACACAAAGATGAATACAACCTTCTCTCACATCCTAAGCAAGGAAAGAGCAAAGCCAGGCTTTCCATACCCGGGTACTAGGGGAAAAAAGGCAGACAAAATGAAGGGAGCTAAGGAATACTGCGAGTACCACCAGTTCTATGGACATACCACAGATACTTGCTATCGCCTACGCAGCGTGATCCAAATATTCATCGACGAAGGTAGGTTCTCGGAATAAGTGCAACTACAGCCAGCTGAAACTGAGGAGGCCTCAAAGAAAAGGGTGGAGCTACCTCGGAACGGCAAATACATCAACATGATCACCTTCTCCAGTGGAGTCCAAGAAGCAATGGTATAAGATATACTCGAGTTAGCTCGAAACAAGAAGAAGATTTAATCCCATGAAGTGTTCAAACTAAGTGGACCACCTACCGGAACTTGGGAAGACTGGATGGCCACGCCATTGACATTCTCAACAAAAGACGTCAACTAGGAGGTTGAAATGCACAACAATCCACTTGTGATCACCCTTCCAATACACGGATGAAATGTTACAAAGGTCCTCGTTGACGGGGGCAGTTCTTTAAACGTGTTATTTTACGAACCCTACCTACGCATGGGTTTAACAGCGGAGCAAATGGATTCTTCCACTTGCACAATATACGGCTTTAATGGAGTAATCTCTATACCAATAGGAGAAATCATTTTGCAGGTACATGCAGGACCCTTTGTAACCAGCACACGCTTATGCGTGGTGGAAGCACCTCCGCCCTATAATATCATCATGGGCATGCTCTGGGTCCACAAATTACGAGGAAAGGCTTCAACATACCATCAGTACCTACGCTTTCCTACACCTATGAGCAAAATGGAAATCAAGGGTGACCAGCAAGACGCAAGGCTCTGCAACTTGGTAGAAATCAAACTCAATGAAGAAAGAAGCGCAGCTCAGCACTAGGAAAGAAAGAAGTGCAAGGAAACTAACAAAAAGGGGGAAGACAGAGACACCATCGTCCACGCAAGCACCTCCGCACCAAAAGAAGGAACCTCCACACCAGAAGCAGGTATCTCCGCCACTCCAAGTAAAAATGCCTCCATCAAATGACAATTACAGAAAAGCACTCCTCGACGACCTCATAAACAAATCTACACATCGTTGAAACAACAAATAAGATAAACATTGGGACAAAGGCGGAGCCAAGGATACTCAGCATTGGAACTTTACTCGAAGAGGAAGAGGATGTGCAGCTACAACGGTTACTAGAAGAATACACAGACGTCTTCGTGATAGACACATTTTTGTGTCTGATTTGTTCTCAGTGTCTCTATTGTTAGTCTCGATTTTTGTACTAATTTTGGTGTTTTTATGTTTGTTTAGGTGTTTTTGGAGAAATACATTTGTGCGGAAAAAGTTGCCCGAAGGCACCCTCATTTTGGATAAGGGCACCCCCAGGGAGGCAGCTGCTATTCGCACCCCAGGTTTGGTTAGGGGGACACCACCTTCAACATTTTGGAATTTCGTTTTGGCGGGAAAATAATTCTCTAAGTCGGCAGATTGTTTCGTACAAATTTGATTGGGTTAGAGGGCGATTCAATCGGTTGAAAATTCATGGGTAGATGTGATATAACTATATAATGTTGGTATGGGTGTTTTTTTGGGTCAAATTTTGGCTGGATAACTCGGTTTAATCCAAACAGTGAGTTGGAGGAAAAACACAAGCTTACACGAGTTGCATGAGATTTGGACGTGTTATGGGCGTGCATGATGACTCAAACTAACATCCAGGAGCGTGTAAGAACTAAATAAAGAAGTTTTAGCATCTGTAGACGCGTGGGAAGTTAATTCAGGGAAGAAAATATTCCCATGATATTTTCTTTAATAACCGAGTTCAATGAAGAATTTATGGAGATATGGCGTGATTAAATGAGTCTTAGGAGTATAAATAGGTTTCTTGGGTCGATTAGAAGGATGGAGGGAGTTTGGGGTCGAGAGAAGGTCCAGAGAAGCAGAGATCAAGAGTTGATGAAACTCTGTTTCTGCTGTTGCTGCTGATGAAGAACACCAAGAACATGAAGAACAGACCAACAGGCACAGTCGTTTATCTACAGTGAAAAAGACTCACAATCCCGGGTCGTAGGTGTGGGTCGTAGATATTCAACGACAACAGCATTTCAGCTGTGTTGTTGTTTCAGACGCCTTCTGTGGGTCGCAGATTTCAGTTTTATACCATTTTCTTGTCTTTCTCTTCATTGTAAAACACTTTTGAGCATCAATGAAATATTTTGAGAGGTTTTCCAACATGAATAGCTAAACCCCAACACTGGGTCGATGGAGGAAGACAAAATTCAACATGGGTAAAATTATTTAATTCCTTTTATGACTTTTGCATTATTTTAAATTGATTTATGATTCGATAAAATTAGTTGTGATTCAATTAGATAGGTTATGCTTTGTATTAAGATAATCTATGCTTAGGGGATACAATTAATGTTTTGAGGATCTAGTTTGGCAAAATAAGAGTCCAGGTTTTTATTTGTTGAGCGATAATTGTTAAAAGAATTAATTTTTGAACCTTTTGTTGTGAGTTTGGACGAATCTTGAGTCCCAGTACATCTCTTCATCCTGTGACAATTTTTGTATATATATTTCTATCTTATTTTAGTTTTATTAAGTCTAGAACTCTATTGCTTTCACAAGTCCAACGAACTCTTTACTACAACTATCATTGATAAATCCACATCAATTTTTGGCGCCGTCGACACGGAGCTTGTCTTTAGGCTAGAGTTTTTAGACTTTTATTTGTTTTTATTTTTTTTGTTCTTCTTTACGTTTTTGGGTTGTTGTCTTTTCCATACAGAATTTGGAATTCAGAGCGAAAGAAAATTGTGCCAAAGCTTTTGGTGAATATTTAAAGACTTGGAGTAAAAGGCAAAGCGAAAGGAGCGAAAGAAGAAGATTTTTTTTATTTATTATAAAAAGAGAGAAGAAAAAAAGAGAGAGTTTTTTTTTTTTTAGATTGTATTAGGATTTCTCTATTTTTGTAATTTTATTTTTATTTTTGCACTTTACTTTTTAGACTTTGGACTTGAACATTCTTTTATTTTTAAACCCTACGGAAGGGTTGGGTTAAATATAAACTGCACAGGGAAGGACGACGATTACAATATCATCTCGGCCCCTCGGGTTCGTACATGACATAGGAGTCGTGGCCCGAGTCGACTTCAACGGTTCATCCCCCGTCTGGAACGGGAGGTAAGAATTCTAAACACCCGCGAATCCCCTGTCAGCGGGTTTACTAGATGATTTCGTTTGCATATATGTTGAGGTTTTGAAAACGGTTGCTTTAATTTCCTAGTAAAGGGCAAGGACTGGCCATACAAGATAAGGGTTCGGATTTCATCACCGTTCTCTTCTTTCCCGCCTTAGGAGAACGATACCAAACGCGAACCTAAGCCTAAAATACTGACTAGAACAAGACCGATAGGGTAACGAGCTTAATAGGAAAGTCGTTCGAAAAATATTGGTTACTCTTTTGAGCATGCTTTGAAGTTCATGAGGGTTTCTAAGAGTTGAATGCGTGACTGCGCCGCCCTGTAATGCGGTGAGGCCTTGGGTATCAAAGCTCCAGCAGCTTCCCTCGCCTCTATTCAACTTATTTAAACTCGGATTGATTCCAGAGGGGTTTGCTTAGATTGTAACGAATTCCTTTTCGAAAGAATAGAAGCTGGTCTAGAAACAATCTAAGTGGAGCCATCATGCTTTTTGTTTGCTAGAAATCAGTAGGTTTGTTGTGGTCGAGTCAGTATTGTTTGTGTTTGTGTAGAATTCCCTTGCAGTTAGGATGTCAAACTGGTATTACAATATCCAATACAATGATTATCCGACTAATTTTCAAAATGGACATTTCAACTTTGACCAGAGAATGAATAGTGGTTGGGAGCATTCACCTTTTCAAAGTTATGGTTTGTACCATGATGAGCCCAATTACTATTCGCATACTCACCAGTCATATGAGCAAAACAATCCTTCTATTTCTCTAGAAGATGCTTTAAAGAGTCATTCCTTATTTGTGAAGGAAACCTTAAATATTCCAGATGAGTCCCCAGAGTAGTCAACTAGAATGTCTTTAGAAGAGACTCTTAAGCAATTTACTGAAAGTACAGATAGGATTGTTGAAAAACTTGCTCGAAATAATCTTAATTTCCAATACAGTGTCTCCAATAATACCCTTGAAAATGAAGATAGTTATTTGCATAATCAAGATGACGAGGTTAGAATTGGTAACACTACTTTAGATGAGGTTCAACCATTTTCATATTTTTATAATGATGATTATGATAATGTTGATGAAGAATTTGAAATGAGTAGGCATAGTGATCAGGAATTTGTTACTCCAATTGAGCTTAATAATGATAATGTTTCTAGTTCAAATCCAAATAATTTTAATAATTATTCACCTATTCAAAAGGACGAGGATTTGACTAGAGATACCACTGTTTTAGATGATGTAATATTTCCTTACGATTACGAAGCCAATGATGGTTTAGAGGAACGAGTATATTTTGAGTCTAGCGATTTAGAAACAACAGACTTAGAAAAACAAGATGAACTCGTAGAGATGAGTGAGGATGTACCTGACTTAGAAGAATCAATTGACCATTTTCAGGAATCAGATAGCCTTGAAATTAGGGAAGTTGTGACTAGTCTTTCTAGAGACACTAAAAACTCTAAGTTTGGGGGTGATTATCATTCTCCATGTGCCTTAACTCTTAGAAAGGTCCCTAACTTGGGACTTGACATTTGTGCCTCAACCATTTTAAAAGATTATCTTCATACACTTTTTCCTGAACCTAGTTGTGTCCATAAAAAAGTTCAGTTGTTAGAAACCCATCCTCTGGTTGATGTGGTTAACCTAGGCTATGATACCACGATTGACTTTGTTTTCCCACCAAAAACCTTCCTTCCAATTGTGGGAACTTATGAATTTCAGATGTGTCAAATATTAAGTTGTGAGACTAAACCTAAATGCTTTAGGAAATTAGAATCAACACATTTTCTTAAGAATGACCATTACTCTCATTGTGGTCAATTTTGTAAGTCAAATCTTATTGACTTAGAGGATCCTCAGTTATTTAGGTTATTATTGTGCGCTTCTAAGATCATATTTGAGTTTTTCCAGACTCTAGGACCTAATGATTCGGATCCCACCTATGAAGAAACGCAGCCAATGAAAATTTTCTATTTAGACCCTTTCACTTAACCTGAACCACAATTAGATATAAATTTCTTAATCAGAAACTAAGTAAGGGCTTGCTAATCTTGTTCATTTTCTTGGTTCATTGCAGTTTCCTTTGGTCAGCTCTATTTAGTTTTGAAGACCCGCATTATTTTGATTTGTTACTTTATGGTTCGAGTTGACTAATCTTTCCTAAGTCTGGCTGAAGACTCTAAACTTAGCACTTCTTGGGAGGTAACCCAATCTCATGCAACACGGTAATATCTTTCCTCAACTCTTTTGCTTCAAATGGTAACAGTTTCTCCTTGTTCATGTTTTTAATTTCATCTTTAGAACATTGAGGACAATGTTAGATTTAAGTTTTGGGGTATGGGAGAAACTTTTTAGTTGCAATAAATAAACTCCAGAGCCTAGAAATTTATGTTTATTAAGGATGGCACTAACCAATCTAAGTGGATGGAAGCATTTTGGTTGTAGGAGTTGAGGAACCAATCTGATTAGATGGAAACATCTAAAGAGTCTATTCATAAAAGCACAGAGCTCAGGTGTTAGAAAACATGGTAGTTTCGCCATATCCTCGTGATGGAAACATCGAAAGAATCCTGATCACTTCTTTTATTTTTCTTTTTACCATTGCTAGGGTGGAATAGAGTGGCTGAGATACCAAAAAAAAAAAAAAAAAAAAAAAAATTGAGACCAGACCACTAGACCAAACGGAATAAATACAATAAAGTCGACCACTGGTACCCTTGTATATGCCAGCTGAGTTGACCTAGAGTTAGGATTATCGACCATTGGTCCCCTTGTATATGCCAGTGTGTTGATATTAGTCTTAGACCAGTATCTCAGTTCGTTAGGATAGGTTCACCCTAGCCAACATCATCCACGTTTTTTCTCTTCTTAATCTATGTGATTGGTTGACTCCGGTTTATGATATCCGAAACTATCTGAGTAGAGCTCTGTCACTTTATATGAATTTTAGTATGCTTGAGTGCAAACTCGTGTACAACAATTGGAATTTCGCATCAGGGTACTTCCTCCTGTAGTCAATAAGTATGCCAACCAAGGAGATTCTTTAGTGCCTTCCAAGGTTCTGCGTAGATAGCTAGGGTCTAGAGTAAAGGTTTTGTGGGTACACCGCCACTAGGGCCACCTAGCGGTTTAACGGCTTGCTGCACATGCTAATTGTAGTCTTTTTATTTTTTAGATTAGATTTGCTCGGGACTAGCAAATAATAAGTTTGGGGGTATTTGATAGACACATTTTTGTGTCTGATTTGTTCTCAGTGTCTCTATTGTTAGTCTCGATTTTTGTACTAATTTTGGTGTTTTTATGTTTGTTTAGGTGTTTTTGGAGAAATACATTTGTGCGGAAAAAGTTGCTCGAAAAGTGCTTTTTGGACCCCCAGAGCAAAGTGATAAAGGCACCCTCATTTTGGATAAGGGCACCCCCAGGGAGGCAGATGCTATTCGCACCCCAGGTTTGGTTAGGGGGACACCACCTTCAACATTTTGGAATTTCGTTTTGGCGGGAAAATAATTCTCTAAGCTGGCAGATTGTTTCGTACAAATTTGATTGGGTTAGAGGGCGATTCAATCGCTGAAAATTCATGGGTAGATGTGATATAACTATATAATGTTGGTATGGGTGTTTTTTTGGGTCAAATTTGGCTGGATAACTCGGTTTAATCCAAACAGTGAGTTGGAGGAAAAACACAAGCTTACACGAGTTGCATGAGATTTGGACGTGTTATGGGCGTGCATGATGACTCAAACTAACATCCAGGAGCGTGTAAGAACTAAATAAAGAAGTTTTAGCATCTGTAGACGCGTGGGAAGTTAATTCAGGGAAGAAAATATTCCCATGATATTTTCTTTAATAACCGAGTTCAATGAAGAATTTATGGAGATATGGCGTGATTAAATGAGTCTTAGGAGTATAAATAGGTTTCTTGGGTCGATTAGAAGGATGGAGGGAGTTTGGGGTCGAGAGAAGGTCCAGAGAAGCAGAGATCAAGAGTTGATGAAACTCTGTTTCTGCTGTTGCTGCTGATGAAGAACACCAAGAACATGAAGAACAGACCAACAGGAACAGTCGTTTATCTACAGTGAAAAAGACTAACAATCCCGGGTCGTAGGTGTGGGTCGTAGATATTCAACGACAACAGCATTTCATCTGTGTCGTTGTTTCAGACGCCTTCTGTGGGTCGCAGATTTCAGTTTTATACCATTTTCTTGTCTTTCTCTTCATTGTAAAACACTTTTGAGCATCAATGAAATATTTTGAGAGGTTTTCCAACATGAATAGCTAAACCCCAACACTGGGTCGATGGAGGAAGACAAAATTCAACATGGGTAAAATTATTTAATTCCTTTTATGACTTTTGCATTATTTTAAATTGATTTATGATTCGATAAAATTAGTTGTGATTCAATTAGATAGGTTATGCTTTGTATTAAGATAATCTATGCTTAGGGGATACAATTAATGTTTTGAGGATCTAGTTTGGCAAAATAAGAGTCCAGGTTTTTATTTGTTGAGCGATAATTGTTAAAAGAATTAATTTTTGAACCTTTTGTTGTGAGTTTGGCCGAATCTTGAGTCCCAGTACATCTCTTCATCCTGTGACAATTTTTGTATATATATTTCTATCTTATTTTAGTTTTATTAAGTCTAGAACTCTATTGCTTTCACAAGTCCAACGAACTCTTTACTACAACTATCATTGATAAATCCACATCACTTCGCATGGTCAATGGAGGACATGCCAGGAATCAACCCAGATTTGGTCTCACACCACCTTCGGATAAAGCCGGAGATACCACCGTTCAAGCAGCGCGTGCGGAAAGTAGCAGACATCTACCACGAAGGGGTAGAAAAGGAGCTGCAGAAGCTACTCAAAACAGGATTCATACGAGAAGTCAAATATCCCACATGGATGTACAACATGGTCATCGTTCCCAAAAAGAACGGAGGTGTACGCATCTGTATCGACTTTAGAAATCTCAACAAGGCGTGCCCGAAGGACCCGTTGCCAAATATTGACCAGCTGGTCAATGCAACCGAATGTCATCAAAGACCATCCTTCATGGATGTATACTCATGTTACAATCAGATAGATCTCGTAGAAAAATACTAGGAGCATATTGCTTTCTTTACCCCACGAGGCTTGTATTTATATACAAGGATGCCCTTTGGACTAAAGAACGCGGGGGAAACATACCAATGGTTAGTAGACAAAATCTTCAAACCATGGATAGGAAAAACACTAGAAGTCTACGTGGACGACATGCTCGTCAAAAGCGAAGAAGCAAAGGACCATCTCTCACACCTAAGGGAGATATTCGAAGTCATGAGGAGTTTTCACATGAAGGTAAACCCGGAGAAATGCACGTTCGGAGTAACCTCAGGAAAATTCCTAGGATATCTAGTAACTCAGCGTGGAATCGAAGTAGACCCAAAAAGAGTCAGATCTATAATGGAGATTCCATCACCGCAAAACCTAAAAGGAGTGCAAAAGATAAATGGAATCTTAGCCTCTATGGGAAGATTCATAGCAAGATCATCACACAAGTGCAAAGAATTCTTCGACACGCTAAGGATAGGAATCAGGTTCATATGGACCACGGAGTGCGAACAAGCCTTTCACAAGATCAAGAAATACTTGGCGTTCGTACCCATTTTACAGAAGCCAGAGCCAGGTGAGATACTTACCCTATACCTAGCAGAAACAAGCTACGTTGTAAGCGCAGTATTGGTACGAGATCAAGGGAAATGAGAAAAACCCGTGTACTACATCAGCAAAACACTTAGTTCAGCGGTTTAACTACACCAAGGTGGAGCAACACATATATGCCTTAGTCACAAAAACTAAGGATATATTATGATGCGCATACCGTTCTAGTCTTTACTAAGGCTCAGATAAGTCAGATCCTCGACAGCACGTAGAAAATTAGAAGAGCGGAAAAATGGAATTCCATGATCAAACAGTTTCACATAATCTTTGAGACCAGGATGGCTGAGAAATCATAAATCTTAGCAGACATCTTAGCGGACCTAACTTTGAACGACGAAGCTGAGGTGGATGACATCCCAGGAATGGAGGAAGAAAATACGGACCCAGAATACATCTTGGAGCCTCAAAGCTTACGAAGGTGGGAGATTTTCATAAATGGCTCCTCCAACGGAGAAGGAGCAGGCATAGGGATTGTGATAACAACCCATACCGGAGATAGGCTCATCCATGAATTCAGGTTAGAATTCAAACAATATACCAACAACATCACGGAGTATGAGGCAGTCATACACGGTCTACGCCTAGCGCAGGATCCGGGTCTATCAGATGTTCGTTTGACTAGTGTGACTCACAATTAGTCATTAGGCAAATAAAGCTTAAATACCAGACTCTGGATCTGATACTATCTTTGTACCTAAATCTAGCACAGGAGCATGCATCAAAAATCAACAAGGTGACATTCAGACATGTCTGTCGGAAAGACAACAGACACGCAGATGCCTTAGCATTCATATCATCAATGCTGAGGGACAGAAACACCACCTCCGTCCAGATATGAAGAATTTACGAGCCTTCGATAGAAGGACTAGCCTCTGCAGAAGAAGCCTTAGCCGTCCATACCAGGGGCATGAGGGAAGCGTAGAAAGCAAAGGAAGATGACAAATACGAAAAGACGGATAACGAAACCTACAAATCTGATGAAGACCAATCAATTTCAGATGAAAGAAACGAAGGTGAACCAGAAGATGATTGGAGGACTCCAATACACTAATACCTCGACAAAGGAATCTACCCGCAGATACCAAATAAGTTCAAAAAATCGAGTCAAAAGTAGCAATGTACATCCTACGGGATGGGATACTCTACAGAAGATCATTCCTCGGACCTTTGATGCGATGTCTCTCACAAACTGAAGGTAAGGAAATTATGCATGACATACACAGCGGAGAAGCTGGAAATCACAGTGGAAGGAGATCTCTTGCAATCAAATCCAAAGCACAAGGATATTATTGGCTAACCATGTATGAAGTCGCAAAGAGCGTAGCAAGGCGTTGTGAAAGATGCCAACGCTTTGCCAGGAAGATTAAAGCACCAGCAATGGAGCTTAACTCGGTCATCAGTCCTTGGCCATTCGTCAAATGGGGTGTTGACATTGTTGGACCCTTGATAGAGGGAACATCAAAAAGGAGATATCTAATAGTAGCCACGGACTATTTCACCAAATGGGTGGAAGCAAGGGCTTTGGAAAGAATTAGGGACACCGATATATTTAAATTCTTGTTTGAACAAATCATATGCAGGTTCAGGATACCATCGGCCATAGTCTCCGACAACGGCAAGCATCTGGAAGGAAAAAATATAGACATGCTATTCAACACCTTCAACATTCAGAAAAATAAGTCTACTCCGATCTATCCTAAGAGCAATGGACAAGTGGAGTCCACTAACAAGAATATTGTAATGAAATTGAAGAAAAAGTTGGGGCCATACAAGAAAAGATGGTGTGAACAACTACACAACATCCTATGGGCCTACCGAACAACCAGAAGGGCGGCCACGGGAGAATATCCGTTCTTGATAACCTACGGAGCCGAAGAAGTCATCCCAACGGAGGTAATACTGCCAACAACAAAAATGGAGGCATGGGAAAAGAGCCTAACAACGGATCCTATGTTGGAAAAGCTGGACGACCTCGAAGAAAGGCGTGAAGTGGCTTTGCAAAGAATGGTAAACTACCAACGAAGGCTAGCTCGTGAATACAACAAACGGGTAATTCCTAGAAACTTTGTGGTGGAAGAATACGTCTTACATCAGATACCACCATATCAAAAGAACAAGGAATGGGGAAAAGTAGCTCCTACATGGGACAGACCCTACATCATTCACGACATCGCCGGAAAAGGGTCATACTACCTGAGAAACCTCAAGGGAGAAGTATTACAACACCCTTGGAACGCAATGTACCTAAGGAAGTACTACCCCTAAGTGAACGGTTATCACTCAGGAGAAGAAGGGAAAGGGCTACAACCCCCCCATGTTCTATCCCTGAATGGAGGTAGTACAACTTTAATTAATCAATGAAAAAAATGTTTTGCTAAAACAAAAGTAAGAGTTGATTAAGACACAATTTGGGGTAAGAAATTACACCCTCCATCAGAATTTCTGTCTGAATTAAAGAAGTGACAGGCATGGCATAACTGCGCATACCTAAGGGAGAAGGTATCCCTCAAAAGGCAGAATGTAATCAATATATCCACTAATCAGGGATACCTTGTCGAAAGTAAAGCAGCCTCGCTGAACACGTATGGAACCTATTCGCCCCGGTGCCTTCTGGCCAAAGTATACCCTAGTAGGAGATGGAATGTTCCGCCCCCAAGGTCACACAAAACCTTAGCACCTTGTTACAAGCAAGAATGTGCATACAACTAGACACGATTTGTCTACATACTTTCATACAATGAAGGTACCATAAAAAGTGTTACCAAAACACAACTAACATGTTTTAACAGTTGCAGATGACGAAGGTCTAAAAAAGTAACGAAGGGTGTTCCAGATACATCAAATACCCCTCAGTTGGGGGTAAAATACAAACAAAGGAGTTCAAATTGAAACTGTAGCAGGGATAACATAATCGAGGATAAGGAAGATGGGGGAAAACAACTCCTTTGGCCTGACACTCAGCCTTAGCAAAGGTATTGTTGATGTAATCAATGGCAGAACGCCCGTACTGCTCCTTCGTCCGATAAGCTTGAACCTCCAAATCCGAAGCCGACTTCCGACGAAGATCTGCAACATGAGCGCTAAGCTGAGCATTGGCTTCCTGAAGAGGCTCCGCCTTGAGATTGGCAGCATCATCGAACTGACGAGATATCTCCAACGCAGATATCTGCCCTTTAAGACGATTGATCTTAGCACTTGCACCCACCAACTTCTCCTGGAGACTTGCGTATGCAAAGGGTATCAAAAACAAGGGAAGGAAGATAAAGACATGAAGTATGCCACGAATAAATAAACGTCCTAGGATACCTCCGGCATGGCTAAGGGACTCCTCAAGAATATGCTGGGCTTCGACAAGATTCACCTCAGCTTCCTCAAGATCTTCCACAATGGAATCCTTTTCTGTCTGGAGATCACCTACATCTATCTAGAGAGAAGCATTATTAGAAGACAGAGCTTGGTACACATTTTCTAACTCTTCAAACCTCTTTGCTAAAGATGCATAAGACATGGAGGAAGACTCGGAGCCAATGTTGACAAGTTTGTCCTCAAGGGAACAAACCTCAGAAGACAATAAGTTACGCTCCGCAGTAACCTTAGCTAATGATGCACAAGCATCTTCAAAATCGACATAATATTTCTTCTGAATGATATCTTGGGATGAGAGACGTTTCTCAACTAAGGCAATATTTTCTCCTTTTGCATTGCAATGAGACTCTACTTCCACCTAAGGGCTTCGTCATGCTCCTCACGAAGCAAAGACATCTGCTTCACTAGATTTGCATTATAAGCAGACTCAAGAGAGAGTTGAGCCTCATTATGAACAGTTACATTCATCAGCCTATCAGACTTCTTTTGGTAATACCAAATATCAGAAGTTAACTTGGAAACTTGATCACGAAGATACCTAAGTTCACTTAAGCCACCGGCTGGCAGACGAAGGTTATCTCAAGACTACGCGGACAAAGGTAAAGAAAAAGCTAAAGGGGAGAAAAAACGAACCTATAACTTTGGAGGACTCAGCAGCTAAAGAAGCATCAACGGCCCTACGACCTTCTTCAGCAACCTTAGCGGCATCATTAGATCTCCTAAGAGCCAACAGGAAGGCCTCCAGAGACCTCTGCGTATTCTTCAGATCGTCCTCCACCGAAGCTATCTTAGAAACCGAAGCAGCGTTACTAGACGAGGGATGCTTTGCAAAAGCAAGAGCATACTCTTGGTTTGAACGTTCCAACAAGGAACTCAGATGAGTACACTTAGCCCTATAAACCTTGAATAAGGTATAAATGACATCGATATGCTTACAAAGATGCAAACAAAGGAGCGTAAGGGAGGACGAAGGATCAAATCAAGAAGAAAAACACTCAGGTAAGAAATACTTACTGAAAAAGATGCAAGACGGAGAAGGAAAGTGGCGTAGGTATCCATGAAATCCTCCATCACTTGGATACTACCCCTGAGGATCTCACCAAAGCTATGGCTAGAACGAAGACAGTCAGGGTCAAATAAAAAATCCTTAGATGCGCGGTACCGCGCAGACAACACGTCCAATTGAGAAGCAACTTCAACAAAACTTTCAAGGTGAGGATGATCAACTCCAGCAGAGAAGGGACCTCTGGAATCCCGCAGAACAGCCTCAAGGATAGCGTCATCAGAGCTACCTAAGATCAAGCTATACAATAGCTTTCCATGACTTGGCTCAGCACCAACATGGGTCACAACAACTGAGCCCTCACCACGACGAAAAGACGGTATGGTAGAGGATCTAGGAACGGGAAAAAGGCCTTGAGAACCACTCAAACCCAACTCACCAGCAGAAGAAAGATTACCAAGCACAGTCCATTATAGTGATAAGGGGGTGGTCCAACAACTTTGATAGCAAGAGAAGTAGAGACGGGCTGAGCACTCCCAAGCAAAGGAGGAGCAACGTTGAAGGAGAAGCTGCTCAGTAAAATCACAACCTTCTTCTTCGACTGCGAATCCGAACTACCAGCCCTAGCCATAGGAGCAACAACCCTGGAAAATGAACCACTTCATTGAAGAGAGGTGGCAGGAGACGAGGGAAGACTTTTCGAAGCCACCACATCAGTTCCAGCAACAACGGAAGTAGCATGCAAATCTACGTTGGGCGCGGAAAACGAAGGCATCTTCAAGGACGAAGTAACAGCGGGGACATGAACACTAACCGGTATAACAAACTTAGCACCGGCACCAACAATGAGATTCTCACCCTCAGCCGAAGAAGCTAGAACAAGACTAGGGCTTCCCAGGGCAAAATCCTCAGTGATATCTTCCAGATGAGGGATAAGACCAGTATCCTCGACGTCATCCATATCTTCATCACGAGGAGCTCCACCAGCAAACTTGGCCTCCTCCTCCAAAGCATCAAGATCAATAACGGTCTTCAACTTACCCTTCCTCTGAGAAGACTACAAATAAACACATACGACAGCTAATAATTGGGGGCAAGACGCTAAGGAATACACAGACACAAAGGTATGATAATAATCCTTACCTCCGTAGGTGTTTCAATCAGAGCTTTCCTATTCTTAGTTCTTGCGGCCACAGAGTTACCAGCGGAACCCGAAGTAGCCCTAGCAGAAGAAGCAGGAGCAGACTGTCAAAAGCAAACAAAGATGTCTAAGTATAACAAAGCTTCTTCCGCAATGTTAAAACTAAAAGAGGTATTACATGACAACATACCTTGTGAGAAGTAGCAGGATTGAAGACCTAAGGCTGATATCCGTCATACTCCTCCGGGAAAGAACGAGCTGAACGAGGAATAGAAGGATCCGCGGTGGTGAAACCATAAGCCCAAGGACCAACTATGCGAACAGGAGTACGATCCCAGCGGTCATCATGATCAAGACGTATGCGGTCATTCTTCGGCAAAGACATCCTAACAGAGTAGGGGATGGTGGTAAATCCAGTCTTGTCAATCTGCTCCAACAAACGAAGGTTGTTTCCATCCCTGAGTTTCTTAGCAGTAACGTGAATACGACGAGGACTAACACTTCAATAAAGAAGATTAGTCTTCTGAATAGCATCAGCATACGTAGCATTGAAGTTGGCAGGGGTATAATCCTCATGCTTCGACCTTCCTTCAACAAAGGGGTCATAAGACTCCATCATTGTCTTACCTTTGAGTCTTGTTTGCTGGATCATCCCTCGAAGATAATACATTGTAATAGAAGGGGTCCTTTCTACTGAACAAAGGGAGGAACATGCCTGCGGCTAACTGGACAACGTTGATAAGGAGATTATTCTCATCATAAGGAAATTCTCGGATGAGAGTCTCAATAAGAGCGTCAGGACCATTAACAAAGGAGACCTCAAACTTATGAAGACGGAAAGACTTAGAGATCTCAGCAATGGTCCAATGAGCATAGCTATCCTTTTCACGAAACTGGAGCCTTGATAACTTGTAATGAGGAGAACGAAGAAGAAGATCTCTGCTAATAGTAGCCTCCTCAGCAACCGCGGATGCCTCAGCTCCGGCATAAAACTCAGAGTCCTCAGGAGGAGGAGAAGGCGTAGCATCTGGATGATCCATCCGCGTAGGTGGATCCGTCGACAAAGACACCATCGTAGATTTACGTGTAGGTTTCTTCGGAAGCCTCATGATAACTAACACCAGCAGAAGAACTTTCTCCATCAACAACATCAACAATCATCAGAACGCCAATTCTAAACCTGACATGCGGCCAAATACGGGAAGAAGATGAACAGTACTTACTTGAATAAGCAATCGCAAAGCCAAATTGTACGAAGAATCCAGGAGAAACAATTAAAGCGTCGGAAGAAGAATTTCTGGAAGAAAAGAGAACGACAGTTCAAGGAAAAAGAATAAAAAGTTAAGGAAAAAATTATTTCTCTTTGTTCTCCTCTTATAGGCGTCTGAAGAATCCAAAAATTTGGAGGGCCCGAAATCCAAGGAGAAGTTATTGCATGAAAGGACATGTAAGGACCACCCAAGCGGTACGTGCAAAAATGGCGGCGTAACGGAAGTTTTCTTCCACTTCAAACCAAACGGTTGAAGATGAAAGAAAAGGGGCAAACTGTGAATACCAATATTTTGTGGAGAATGTGTCACGATCTGAATGGTCGCGCAATAACTATATTATACAGCCTTCGCTGGACAAAGGAACCTGAGCTGCAAAGGGCACTGTTTATACCCTATTAAAATAGTGTACATGCGTACCGCACAAGCTATTTGGTGTTGGTCTAATATGGTTTATTGTGGAAATCTGTGGGTTTATTGTGGAAACACCCACATGGCTTATTATGGAAGCCTATTCCGGTTTATTGTGGAAACCGGTGGGTTTATTGTGGAAACCCGCGTGGCTTATTATGGAAGCCTAATTCGGTTTATTGTGGAAACCGGTGGGTTTATTGTGGAAACCTACGTGGCTTATTATGGAAGCCTAATACTGTTTATTATAGAAACCGGTAGGTTTATTGTGGAAACCCACATGGCTTATTGTGGAAGCCTAGTACGGTTTATTGTGGAAACCGGTGGGTTTATTGTGGAAACCCACATGACTTATTGTGGAAGCTTAGTATGGTTTATTGTGGAAACTTGTGGGTTTATTGTGGAAACTCACATGGATTATTGTGGAAGCCTAGTACGGTTTATTGTGGAAACCGGTGGGTTTATTGTAGAAACCCACATGGCTTATTATGGAAGCCTGGATATGGGTTGTTAGGGAAACCATTGGATTTATTGTGGAAACCCACTAGGCTTATTATTGAAGCCCAAGAGTCTTGAATAATTATTTATTTATAATTATTAATATTATTTAAGATAAATGCAGGATCCTAAATAAAAGAGGATAATTATCTTAAATATTTATAATTATTATTTAAGATAAATGAGGATTATGATAAATATTAGGGTTTATCATGAATCCAGTTATTTGAGATTTATACAGATGAGGGAAGTTATTAGGATAACTATCAAAACCCTAAAGCTATATCTATTTCTGCCTATATATAGAGGCTAAATCTAAGCACAAAAGGTACACAATTTCTATTCCTTTTCTTAGCAACCTACTTGCATAAAACTCTTGTTGATTTTAGCATCGGAGTGTCTTTGCAGGTACCCCCACCATTTTCAATCAACAATTCTTTGGAGAATCTAATCAATGACGATCATCATACACACATCTCGAAGATTTTTGGGGTGATTAATTTTGCACCAATATCTTTTGGCACCGACTAAGGGGATCACGAGAAAAGATCGTGTTCTCCGAATTTTTTCGAAACTAGGGTTTCAAAATCACTGTTCACGGAAAATCACTGTTCACGAGAAAATATCAGAAGTAGCTCAAGTTTTCTGAAAGGTGCAGAAGTAGATCATGTTTTCTGAAAGGTGCAGAAGTAGCTCAAGTTTTCTGAAAGGTACAGAAACAACGCAACTTTTCAGAAAGTCTCAAAAACATCTCAACTTTTCAGAAAGGGTCAGAAATATCGCAAATTTTTTGGAAAGTATCAAAAAGTCTCAACTTTTCAGAAAGGCTCGGAAATATCGCAACTTTTCGGAAATTCACAAAAAGATCCCAACTTTTCAGAAAGGCTCGGAAATATCGCAACTTTTCGGAAAGTCTTAAATAGATCACAACTTTTCAGAAATATCACAAGTTTTCTGAAAGTTGCAGAAATATCACAAGCAGATGGTCCAGTCAGCGTGCTATGTCAGCTGCCATGTCAGTAGACGGTCCAGTCAGCTTCCACGTCATCGTCCAACACATACGCCACGTCGACAATTATGTCACTGGTCATGACACGTCAGCATTTTTCAGATGCCACGTCAGCACCGTTCGGGTGCCACATCAGCAAAACCATCCTACTCAGTAGTGCCACGTCATCCATCTGATCTAGTCAGCACTGCCTCGTCAGCGACAGCACGCGCGCTTCGTTCAAATCTTGTCTCGTTAATAACTTCTTCGTTTTAAGTCCAAATTGAGTGATACTTGGCTCGTTGGAATCGTATTTCAATTCCCTACAGCATGGAAGCAAAAAATCCAGTGTTAAAAAAACTTTTATATGCACTTTAGATAGCAACATGAGCGAGCTCGAGGTTCATGGATAGCAACATGGGCAAGCTCGAGGTTCGTGGATAGCAACATGGGCGAGATCGAGGTGGGGATTACTTAGACCTTTCAATACCTTGCATCACATCGCAAGCATCTAAAGCCTCACTTTGCACGTGAGCCCATAAGTCTTGCTATTATCGCAAGCATAAAATCTCGTCTTGCACGCGAGTATATAAGACTTGCACCTTGGTAAGCACAAAGTCTCGTCTCAACCACGAGCCCAATGACCGATATTGTTTCAAATACTTGTACTCAACACAAGAAACAACCAGTCTCCATGAGCAGCAAGCGCTAGCCTTATTACATTACGAGCAAAAAGCCTTGCCCCAGCAGCAAGCACACCCTGCATTCCTTTCAAGACTCGACTAGCTCTTGAGCATCACAAGTCCACCACGTGGAAAAAAGTATGGTCTAGCACGTGAGAAAATTTTATTGCAGGTTATTACAGTTGGGGGCGTCTTTATAATGTCCCGCTTGAGCGATTCCAAAAGGAAAAATCATGATGGAACCATAAATAAGATGACAACGAAAAAGATATGTGATCATAAGCCCAGAGCCGTCTAGCAAGCGAGGAACGGATATAATAGATCTAGTTCCTGCTTCACATGGGGGCGTCTTTTCTACTTGGGATTATCTCTACAGATATTGGGGGCAGCTAAAGTGTCGCCAAGCATGCAATCAAAGACAACTTGTTTTGAGAAGTCGAAACAAAGAAGACATCTTTTTCAGTATCCATTCAAGCAATGAGGGCGGCTAGGGTTGGACGAACGAACGCTTTGGGAGGTTAATCCTCACTAGTTTGTTACATTATAAATCAAATTTATAATCACAGATGAGAACATTTTTGCATGAATTTATTAAAGAAATACGTGCAATGTTTTTCTATAAAAGAGAAAGACAAAGGCGAAGCATTTTGGTTATTAAGGGAATTTTTGCGATGTCTTTCTAATAAAGAGAGAGGTGAAAACAAGGTGTTTCAACATAATTAAGCTGAAGATAAAATGGAGCGAAAATAGCAAGGGGAACTCATAGGGCTTATTATAGAAGCCCAGCTGGCGTATTGAGGAAGCCCAACCGGACTTATTAAGGGAGCCCGGTGGTTTATTAAAGAAACCATGTCTGGATTATTGTGGAAGCCCAACCGGACTTATTAAGGAAGCCCGGTGGTTTATTAAAGAAAGCATGTCTGGCTTATTGAGAAAGCCCAACCATACTTATTAAGGAAGCTCGGTGGTTTTTTAAGGAAACCAGCTCTGGCTTATTGAGGAAGCCTAACCGAACTTATTAAGGAAACTCGGTGGTTTATTGAAGAAACCAATTAATGGCTTAATATGTTAGAAAATGTATGACAAAAAGATAATGTCAGTCAACCTGTATACCAGAGGTTGTCTTACATTCTTTATTCACAGACACAAGAGCGTTGAGTCGGAAAATCCAAGGCCATGAAAGGTTATCGGATAAACAGCATATGGCGAATTTGAACAAGCCGCAAAGGTTAGTTCTTCTTTTGATTTTCTTAATCCACACAACAAGCTGGACAAGGCCACAAAAGGTTATCGGATAAACATCATATGGCGAATTTGAACAAGCCACGAAGGTTAGCTCTTCTTTTTGATTTTCTTAATCCATCAACAAGTTGAGAATTAATAAGGGGCGATGTGTGTACCCTATTAAAATAGTGTACGTGCGTACTGCACAAGCTATTTGGTATTGGTATAATACGGTTTATTGTGGAAACCGGTGGGTTTATTCTGGAAACACCCACATGGCTTATTAAGGTAGCCTATTCCGGTTTATTGTGGAAACCGGTGGGTTTATTGTGGAAACCGGTGGGTTTATTGTGGAAACCCACATGGCTTATTATGGAAGCCTAATTCGGTTTATTGTGGAAACCGTTGGGCTTATTGTGGAAACCCACATGGCTTATTATGGAAGCCTAATACGGTTTATTGTGGAAACCCACGTGACTTATTATGGAAGCCTAATACGGTTTATTGTGGAAACCCACGTGGCTTATTATGGAAGCCTAATACGGTTTATTGTGGAAACCGGTGGGTTTATTGTGGAAACCCACATGGCTTATTATGGAAGCCTATTCTGGTTTATTGTGAAAACCGGTGGGTTTATTGTGGAAACCCACGTGGCTTATTATGGAAGCCTAATTCGGTTTATTGTGGAAACCGGTGGGTTTATTGTGGAAACCCACGTGTCTTATTATGGAAGCCTAATACGGTTTATTGTAGAAACCGGTGGGTTTATTTTGGAAACCCACATAGCTTATGTAGGTACTGAATATCGCAAGATAATAGTTCACGAGTATCAGGAGAAAAGAGTTATAAAATGATACGATGATAGAAGAAGCGCGGAGAAATATGAAGTTTTGCGAGGATGAAATAATTTTGCTAGTATAAGTTGCGATACTTCGTATCTCATGAACATCTGTATAAATTTTACTATAAATAGGAGTTCAAATGTAAAATTGGAGAGGTTCTTTTAGTGAGTGTTAGAAAATATTTTAGGAAGGAGAATAGAGAAAGTTGTAACTATTCTAATTCCATTTAGATACTTCTTTGTGATCAATTGAGAACATTAATAAGAAAATTGTTATTCATCATCAAGAACTTCTTGAGTTTTTACTAATTCTATTGAGGGTGTAGTTGTAGGTTATTCTGCAACTACATAATTGGCGCTAGAAACAGGGACTTGAGAATTGTGGTAACCTAAATTTGAGGGAATTGTGGAAAATTTGAAGATCAAATGAAGTCAGTAGATGGAGATGGCAAAAAAGAATAATGTAATATGATCACAGAGACAATGATTAATGAATTTCATAGTAATATGAAGGGAAAAATATACAAGCGATATTGTAGAGGAAGAAAGATCATGTAGGAAGAAAAGATGACAACTTTAGAAGAATGGGAAAAGCAGAAAATCACATTTTCAGTAGCAGAAATTCCAAATGAAGATTTGAACCACACTTCACCATTGGTGATCACATTTCCAATCATGCTAGAAGATAAGAAATCTGAAGAAAAATGGAAATTAAACCGAGTTTTGGTTGATACAGGGAGTTCTGTTAATATTATATTATATCATGCACTTAAGGGGATGGGAATTAGAGATGAAGAAATCATAAATTCAAAGTGTCTTATTCATGGATTAGGGAAATCTACAACAAAATCTAAAGGAGAAATTGTGCTGCGAGTATTACTAGGAGAAATCGAAACACGTGTAATATTGTGTGTGATAGATATGGAATCTCCATATAACATGCTGATAGGAAGGCCGTGGATTCATGCGATCAAAGCTGTTGCTTCAACATTACATCAAAAAATCAAATTTCCTACACCAAATGGAATTCAATAAATAAAAGGAGATCTTGATAGTGCAAAATTTTGTTATCAAATTGAAGTAACACAATGCGGAGGAAGAGCAAGAAAGAAACAACTTCGTAGGAAACTTGCGAAGGAAACAAGAAAAGAAGAAGAATTCCGAGTGTATACAATAAGAGAAAAGGAAGGGAGAGGTATACCAAATGAAATTCCAGAAAAAGAAGGGGAACCAGCAAAAATAATTAAAGAACCAACACCTATGGGGGAGCAAAGTCCAAGCTATGTTGCAGCTGAACCAACTAAAGAAATAAATATTGGAAGTAAAGAAGAGCCTTTATTCTTACGAATTGGAACTAAGATGGATGAAGAAGAAGAAAAAATGACTACTGATCTTTTGCGAGAATATAAAGATATCTTCGCAGGAAGTGTAGATGAGATACCAGGAATTGATCCATCAGTGGCATGTCATAGATTGAATATAGATAAAAATATAAGACCATTCAAACAAAGAATAAGGAAGATATCACAAAATTATCATGTACAGATAGAAGAAGAATTACAAAAGATGTTGGATGCAGGGATCATAAGGGAAGAAAAATATCCAGAATGGATTGCGAATATGGTCATTGTTCCGAAAAAGAATAAAGGAATAAGAATTTGCATAGATTTCACTGATCTAAACAAGGCATGTCCCAAAGATAGTTTTCCATTACCAGATATACCACAAATGGTGGAATCAGCTGCAGGTCATGATAGAGTCACTTCACTTGATGGATATAAAGGGTATAATCAAATATCACTCGCAGAAGAAGATCAAGAACATACTGCCTTTTTTGCTCCAAGGGGTTTGTATTGTTGTGTGAAGATGCCATTTGGTTTGCGGAATGCGGGTGCTACATATCAACGTATGGTTGAAAAAGTGTTCGCGAAGTGGATACATAAAACTTTGGAGGTATATGTAGATGATATGTTGATAAAAAGCAAGGAAGCTAAAGACCATGTGCAAGATTTGAAGGAAATATTTGAGAAAATGAGAAAGTTCAACATCAAATTAAATCCTGAGAAATGTATAATTGGGGTTTCATTTGGAAAGTTCTTAGGATACATAGTATCGAAGGAGGGAATACAAGTTGATCCAGAAAAGGTCCAAGCAGTTCGTGACATGCCAACACCTGCAACGGTAAAAGAAGTACAAAAACTAAATGGACTCTTGGCTTCACTTGGGAGATTTATTTCGCGAATGTTAGACAAGTGCAAGCATTTTTTCAACATACTTAAGAAGGGAGCAAAATTCAAATGGACTGATGAATGTGAAAAATCTTTTCAAGGAATCAAAGAATACCTCGCAAATACATCTATACTACAGAAACCAGAGAAAAACGAAGAATTATTGGTATACCTCGCAACAACTCCATATGCTCTAAGTGCAGTTCATTACTGAGCAGATTTGAGAGTAGAAAGGCCCATTTACTACATTAGTAAAACCTTTAATGCAGCAGAAAAGAACTATTCTAAAATGGAGAAGTTAATCTTAGCCTTGGTTTATGCATCATTCAAGTTGCGAATATACTTTCAAGCACATGTAATAAAAGTGGTAACCAAAGTCCCAATTGAATCAGTCATGAAGAACACAAAAAGGTCAGGAAGAATAGAAAGGTGGAATGCACAAGTAAACCATTACAAGATAAAATACGATGTGTTGTCATCGCAAAAATCACAAGTTGTCGCAGATTTTTTGGCAGAATTTCCTTTGGAAGAAGATGAAGCAGTAGAGGAAATGATGGATGTTGAAGAAGAATTTGGAAATCCAAAAGACTTGTTAACAGAGCCTGATAGATGGGAAATTCTGGTGGATGGATCATCCAATAGTGAGGGAAATGGAATTGGAGTCGTGTTGATTTCACCAGAAGGAGAAAGAACAGCATTCTCATTCAGACTAGAATTTGCATCCACGAACAACGAAACAGAGTACGAAGCTGTAGTGCATGCATTAAAGATCGCAATGGAAAAGAAGCTTGAAAGTATAAGGATAACAAGTGATTCACAATTAGTGATTTGTCAAATTAAAGGGGAATATACCACAAATGAATCTTCTTTGAAGAAATACAAGAAACTCGTTGAGGAATTATCTGCGAAGATACCAAAATTAAAATGGAGACATATATAAAGAAAATATAACCGTCTCGCAGATGCTTTTGCATTTATTCCAAGCATGATGACAAATCCAAATACAAGAAATATCCAAATACAAACAATTCAAAACCCATCAGTGGACAAAGAGAAAGAAATTGAAGAAGCTGTTGCGATGGAAGTAGAAAGAGAATTATCAAACAACATCGCAGATTGAAGAAAAGAAATTCATGAATACCTCGCAACAGGAGAAACATCCAGGAAAAGACTAGAAGCACATAAACTAAAGAGTCGTGCAACAAACTATGAGTTGCGAGAAGGAATTTTATACAGAAAATCTTTTAATGGACCACCTCTCAGGTGCTTAACTCGCGAAGAAGGAGAAAAGATATTGAAGATGTTACATGGAGGAGAAGCTGGCAATCATAGTGGGGGAAGATCTCTAGCATATAGAGCAAAGATACAAGGATATTACTGGCCTTATATGCATACAGACGCAAAATTGTTCGTACGAAGATGCAAGGAATGCCAATGACATGGTAAAAGAATTCATGCACTAGGGGCTACATTAACTTCTTCAACAAGCTGCTGGCCTTTTGGTAAATGGGGGTTGGATATTGTTGGACCATTTATACCTGGATCTGGACAAAGGCGATACTTGATAGTTGCAACAGATTATTTCATGAAGCTCGCAGAAGTAAAAGCAGTACATCATATTCGTGATAAAGATGTTTTCACGTTTATATTTGAGAACCTCATTTGCAGGTACGTGGTTCCAAAGACAACTAGTATCGATAATGGAAAACAATTTGAGGGGCAGAATATAGAGATGTTACTCGGTGCTTTTAGAATAAAATATGGGAAGTCAACCCGTTATATCCACAAGCTAATGGACAAGCTGAAGCAACAAATAAAACAATCGCAGATACAATCAAAAAGAAATTAGAAGGACATCTCAAAGGGTGGTGCGAGCAAGTACCTAGCGCAGTTTGGGCATACAATACAACTAGAAGAGAAGCAACTGGAATGTCTCCTTATTGTCTAACATATGGAGTAGAAGTAGATACCCACGAGGTTGTAATTCCAACAACAAAGAAAGAATCTTGGGAAAGAAATTTAAGTGCGGGAGTAATATTACGAGAATTGGATGATTTGGAAGAAAAAGAGAAAAAGGTGTTGCACCATATGAGGATTTATCAGAACGATTAGCTCGAGAATACAACAAGAGAGTCATTGAACGTGAATATAAACCAGGTGATTTGGTCATGCGAGAAACACCTCGATATCAAAAAGAAAATGGAGGGAAATTAGCACCAAAATGGGATGGACCATATGTTATTAAAGAAGTTGTAGGAAGTGGAGCTTATCGGCTGATGGATCCAGAAGGGAGAGACAGGGTTTGAGGCTCGGTAGACCTTGGAACAGACTATATTTGAAAAGGTATTACCCATAAAACTCATGAAAATTTTTACGAATATTGTTTGCTCGCAGGAAATTGGGAAAAGTTACGAATTTTCAAAATTTATATTCCGATTAAAATTTCATTAATTTGCGAATAAAAGACCGCAATCTGTGATCAGCCTCCAAAAAAGAAAGAGAGCCGCATAAAATTTTATACAGGCAAACCTTTGTGGCGTACACCCTAGTTCGCGAAGCTATAATTCGTAAGAGGCAAAGTCCTAAAGTACGTCATTTAAGGGGGTACCTATAACGTGGCTAAGGGTAACCGGAACACCACCAAGGGCCCTTAGTACATGGTAAAAATTTTGGGGTACAACCCAATAATGGGGTACCTATCCGGGTTAGACACCTTGGATTCTCACCTAATCTAACGACATTATGCAATATAAAATGCGGTGTAAGAAGATTTAGGCTGGGCGACTAAGGCATACTGTCTTTCCCAAGAAGTGCAGAAAACGATCAAGGCGCCGAGGTACACGGTTGAGTCAAGAGTGCCGGGTGAGGTTGAACCACATCTGCCATTTTTGACAAGTCTTGGCAAATGATGCACTTGGCCCAAATATTCCCCATAGGGTGCAACCTCGTAACTATAAGCCCTATAGGCAAAAAGGATAAGAGGTTGCGATCAAAAGTCAAGTTGTTGGCAAACCGGATGGGAAGAGATAACCTTGTATGGTCGATGTACGCTTCCTTGAAGGGGCAATCAGGGGAAGATAAAGGGAAGCACCCTCCATTAGGAAGCTGATAAGTGCTATAAGACGCAAATGTCACGAGGCTTCTTGTTTGCGAAAACATAAAGGCTTGTCATATTTGTGCAACAAATGAAGTTCTGCGAGCCTTCTAAAAAAAAAAAAAAAAAAAGAAAGAAAGAAAAGAATAAAGAACTCGCAGAACATAATAAAGTTAAGATGAGATCAATGGGTCATTACATGAAAGTGTAGAGACGTCCTGCGATTTCATCGCAAGATGGCAATGTCATGGGGCTTTATGTTCGCAAGAATATTTAGGCATGTCATATTGTCGCAACAATTCCTGAAGAGGCTAAAATACTATACAAAGAGGTTAAGATGAGATCAATGGGTTTTTGCATGAAAGTGTAAGAACGTCCTGCGATTTCATCGCAAGACGATAATGTCACGAGGTTGTATGTTCGCAAGAATGTTCAGACTTGTCATATTATCGCAAATAATTAATACAAAAGAGGTGGCAAAATAAGACCTTTACTTAGGAAGGCATGATAAGACCACGAAATTAATGAAATTTTTGCATCAATATCATTGAAGAAATTTTACAAGAATATACATCAAGATATTTTGAAGAGGAGACAGCTCTGGCAATATCATTGAAGAATTTTACGAGAAGTCCTATCAAAAAAGGACAACATCATTGAAGAATTTTGATGAAGACTTAACAAAAGATGCGATTTTGATAACAATCAAATACAGATAAGTTCATATTCGTAAAAGTTTACGAGAATTACATACTTCTTATACTTCTCCATATATTGAATATTTCACAAAAAGATTGAATACTTCTTATAATTCTTCAAGAATATCTCATATTTATTATACTTCTTTAATGGATATTTCATTTGGTGAAAGTTAAATAATCATTATACTTCGATCGAATTTTTCTTATATTTCTTCATTTGATGAATTGAATACTTCTAATACTTTTTATATCTCTTCATTTGGTGGATCGAGTACTTCTAATACGAAAAAGGGAATTGTGTATTTCTAATAATTCATTTGGTAGATCGAATACTTCTAATACTTCTTATATCTCTTAATTTGATGGATTTGGTACTTCTAATACTTCTACAAAGGTTGAAACTTCGTAAGATAAACTGAGGCAGATATTTCAATACTTCAAACAATGTTTAATCATTTAAAGAGAAATAATAGGGGGAAAAGGATATACTAAGCTTTATCTGTGAGTTATATATTATTTCTCTTCACATGATCAAATAGGGCAAATTTAGTCAAAGAAAGGTTAAATTATCTTCGCAAAATATCAAAAAGAAAGGATAGATCATCTTCGTAAAATATCAAATGTACTTCTCAAAAAATAGAATTGTTCACAAAAAAGGAAACCAACGGTAATAAAGGGAAGGAATTCAGAAGAAAGAAAAAAAGGAGAGCCAATGATAAATTGAACAAGGAATATTATCATGCTTCATCAACACTCTGTGCTGGATCTTTAAGATCAGAGGGGTCATTAGCGACCTTCGACTTTTGCGAGATATCATCCTTGGAAGAATATGCAGCAGGGACATCTCCTTGAGGAATAAATTCTTTCTCATCATCAAGATCTTCATCATCACTCTCATAATCGAAATCACTATCAGGCTCACGAGCAACTTCATCGTCAGATATCTTCAGAGGAGTAATCTTTACAGGAGGCAAGCCTCTTGATAAGAGAATGTTATTCGCAAAAACTTGAGCTTTCAGGTGACTTTCACGAAGTATAGTTTTTTGATGATTGGTATCTTCGATATCCTTGGAATAGGCAAGATAATTGAATCTCCAAGTAGCACGATCACGAGAGTTGATTAAGCGAGTAGAAAGCAAAGCATTCTTCTTACGAAGCTCAGAACAGGAGGCTTCTAAACCAGCTTTTGCATTACGAAGGTGATTCTCAGATTCTGCAAATAAAACAAAGTTCAAAGAATAAAATTTGCGAATATAATGAAATTTAAAGATGTACCAGAGGCAGTCAAATTTTAATGACTACCTTCTCTTTGCGAAGTAAGAGATTGAGTTAAAGATAGACAACAGTTCTTCATCTGATTCATCGCATTATCAAAACCATCACCAACTAATCCTTTAAGTCGAGATTGAAGCTTTTGATCTTTAGAAAGGAGAAAATTTTTATCCTTCGCAAGTTTGGCATTAAGACTTTTTAATGACGAGTAATCTTCTTCAAGTTGATTCTTCTTAGCACACAAGACTATATTCTTATTAATAAGGGAATTCTTCTCAACAACAAAAGAATTTCTTTCAGCATCTGAAGACTTCTTTAATTCCTCAAGTTCACCTTTCAACAAAGAAAGAAGATTTTCTTGATCGCAACATTTATTCTGAAGAGTCTTTAATTCTTGCGAAGAAACAATCATTGTATTCAAAAACGAACATTTCTCTTCTGATAAGGTTTTGTTCTCTTCTAATAAGGTTTCTATTCTCAAATTAGCTTTGGTTAAGGAAGAAAAAAGTTGAGATATGTCATCATTCAAAAAATTTCGATCATATATTAATTGAGTATTCTCTTGAAAAAGAGCATCAGAGTTGTCAAGAGCACACGAGTAAAGATTAGATAAATGGGAAGAATTGGTTTGAGAGGCTTTCATGCTTGGTTCGATATTCTGTTGCATCTGATTCATGGTGAAGTACCAATCTTCTACATTTCTGGATGGATTCTATAAAGGGGAATGGGTTTTAATGGATGTTTCAAGCATATGAAGAATATAAATAAATAAAAGAGAAAATATGAGGATAGTAATCATACCTTTTAGTTCATCATTTCTTTTGCGAAGAATCGCACATATCCACAGAGAATTATTCTGAAGATGATGATTTTCTTTACGAAGATCCTCGCATTCTGCTTGAGAAGCTTTCAAAGAATGGCGAAGTAATTCAATTTCTTTTTCCAAGGATTGACGTGAAGAAGAAATGTCTGGATTGACGAAATTATTCAGAACTTCGCAAAATTCATATTGCGAACGAACATTAGTAGATTTGCATAAAGATTGGTCAAAACCTCAGAAAACATTCGGAAAGTTGAATAAATTCCATCTCGAATTTCTTGAGGAAGAGGAGAAGAATTTGAAGGAATAAGAGCAAGCTGCAAATTGTCTGGAGAAATAGCACTCAAAGGATTTGGGGTTAAGACAGGTTTTTCTAAAGAAGAAGTTGAAGGAATATTTTGCGAGGATTGTTTTTCAAAAGAAGAAGTTGAAGAAATATTTTGAGAGGGTTGGTCTTGAAGAAGTGTTGATAAATTGACATTGATAGGAGATTGAAAAGCAGGTAATGGAGTAGAGGCAGGAGTATGTGAAGAAGCATTTTCACGAGGAGGAGAGGAAAATTCCTTATCAACTTCAGGAAGGAAATCATCGATCGGAATTAATGGTGTGGGTTTAGTTATTCGAGATCTCTTGCTTGGATTTGGTTTTTCTTCAACCTGCGAATCAAAACGTAGATTAAAAACTGAGGCAACAATATATTGTTCAGGAAAGAAGACAGAGTATTTTAACTACCTTTTGATTCTCAGATTTTCTTCTTCGTGGATTAAGGCTTGGATTCTTTAGTTGAGATTTCATATGAGAAGTTATTTTGCTGAAATTAACCAAAATCAGATACAAATTATACAGAAATTAAAGAGGAGAACAAATGAAATACGCAGAGATAGAGGGAAATTACCTTGGAGAACTCATGAAGATACAGTAGAAGAAAAAATTGCAGAGAAAATAGTGATAGAGAGTATGAGTAGAAGATAGAATTGCGGAAATAAGAAGAAGAAAAGGAAGAGAATATAAAGGATTTATATAAGGGAATAACTAAAAAAGAACGATTACAAAAGACGTGTCAAAATTTCAAAAGACTAAGTAACGGTTATGTTCTCACGATCATTTCTTCTTCGTAGAATTGACATGAGAAGAGGCAAGATGTAGGTACTGAATATCGCAAGATAATAGTTCACGAGTATCAGGAGAAAAGAGTTATAAAATGATACGATGATAGAAGAAGCGCGGAGAAATATGAAGTTTTGCGAGGATGAAATAATTTTGCGAGTATAAGTTGCGATACTTCGTAACTCATGAACAGCTGTATAAATTTTACTATAAATAGGAGTTCAAATGTAAAATTGGAGAGGTTCTTTTAGTGAGTGTTAGAAAATATTTTAGGAAGGAGAATAGAGAAAGTTGTAACTATTCTAATTCCATTTAGATACTTCTTTGTGATCAATTGAGAACATTAATAAGAAAATTGTTATTCATCATCAAGAACTTCTTGAGTTTTTACTAATTCTATTGAGGGTGTAGTTGTAGGTTATTCTGCAACTACAGCTTATTGTGGAAGCCTAGTACGGTTTATTGTGGAAACCCAAATGGCTTATTGTGGAAGCCTAATACGGTTTATTGTGGGAACCGGTGGGTTTATTGTGGAAACCCACATGGCTTATTGTGGAAGCCTAGTACGGTTTATTGTGGAAACCCACATGGCTTATTATGGAAACCTGGATATGGGTTGTTAGGGAAACCATTGGGTTTATTGTGGAAACCCACTAGGCTTATTATTGAAGCCCAGGAGTCTTGAATAATTATTAATTTATAATTATTAATATTATTTAAGATAAATGCAGGATCCTAAATAAAAGAGGATAATTATCTTAAATATTTATAATTATTATTCAAGATAATTATTATTTAAGATAAATGAGGATTATGATAAATATTAGGGTTTATTATGAATCTGGATGTTATTTGAGATTTATACAGATGAGGGAAGTTATTAGGATAACTATCAAAACCCTAAAGCTACATCCATTTCTGCATATATATATAGAGGTTAAATCACAGCACAAAAGGTACACAATTTCTATTCCTTTTCTTAGAAACCTACTTGCATAGAACTCTTGTTGATTTTAGCATCGGAGTGTCTTTGCGGGTAGCCCCCCCACCATTTTCAATCAACAATTCTTTGGATAATCTAATAAATGGTGATCATCATACACACATATCGAAGATTATTAGGGTGATTAATTTTGCACCAACAGGCACCTCCGTAGATTTACTTTATCTCGCCCCAAGAAAGAAGACCTCGACGGTAGAGATGAAAGAAATACAAGTCCCATCTACAAGGTGCAGCTGGCAAAGGGACAGAGTTAGATGACGCATCTAATCAGCATTAAATTCCAAGACTCTTATCTACACGCATGAACCAAGGCACGTGGCGAGAAGAGGCGTGGAGAGACCTGATTAGCTGACGCAAGCGGTGAACGAAGGTACAGCCCATACAAAGGCTGGGAAGTTCCCGAAGGAACTTGGGTTAGCTGAGATGGCATGATTATACTGGAACAAGCACGCGATGAACGAAGGTACCACTGACACCTAAGGTATATCATCAAATGATAGACCCAGAGGCAGCAAAGATATACAAGGGGCAGAAGGGGATATAAATACCAAGCCTCACCAACAAATTAAAGGCATTCAATTCATTACCTAGAAGAAGAAGATCTAGTCTTAAGCGTATACCTCTTTAATGTTTAGAACTTAAGTAAACTACAACTTGAGTTCTTTCTATTACTTTGGGAAGCATTTAAGATCTTTGTAACCACCACAACTTATTACAAAACAATCACTCATTTCCCCCGTGGATGTAAACGAATGTTGAACCACGTTATATCTTGTGTCTCTTGATAACCTAGATGTTTTTACATTATCTTTACGTTCTTTGTTATTGTTGAGACCTTACTCATCTTTTATTACTTAGTATCATCAGTTCAACAGAGGTATCGATACTTCCTAGCATCTGATCCTTTGAGTTGTTTACATTACGTAGACTATGGGAAAATAAGTAGTCACAACAAGGGGACCCCTTGTCTCCGTACTTATTCATCATAGTCATGGAAGCGTTCTCAAGGAAGCTTATTCAGGAAGAAAACAATATTAAAATTCAAGGAATCAGAATTGTTGAAGGAGCCCCTCCCATATCCCATTTATTCTTCGCGGATGATTGTCTATTATTCATAAATGCTGATATATATAATATCAATAATCTCCTTGATATCGTTAAAGATTTTGGACAAGCTTCAGGATAACTAGTTAATTTCAGCAAATCTAGCGTCTACTACAGTGTTCATGTACCACAGAGATTTTGCAGAATGCTAACTAAAAGGATGAAAGTTCCAAGAATTGCTTCAAATGAGAGGTACTTAGGTCTTCCCATCTTAATTGGAAAGAAAAAGATTGATTATTTCGCAGGCTTGGTCGACATAGTGAAAAGAAGACTGTCAAAATGGAATGGCAACTCCATGTCCCAAAGTTGTAAGTCTTTGATGATAAGGACAGTTACCAACACTATACCATCTTAATCCATGAACTGCTTCCAAATTCCAGTAGAGATCATTAAACAAATTGATAGTTTTCAAAGAGACTTTTGGTGGGGTTTCACAAAGAGAAGAGGTACATACATAACTTCATGGTAAACAATTGGGCTTCATAAAGATTTTGGTAGACTGGGTTTTCGAAATATAAAGATTTTAAATCAAGCACTCCTTGTCAAAGCAACATGGAGAATCTGCATTAATCCAGATGAGCCATGGGTAAAAGCAATCCAAGCCAAGTACTTCCCATATACTTCTATTCTTCATGCAAATTTCAAAACAAATTTCCCGTGGGCATGGAAGGGTTTACAAAAGCAGATTTCATTCATCAAAATAAACAGTCGATGGAGGTTAGGTACATACACCAAAATTAAGATTTGGTTAGATGTATGGATAACAGGATTGAATGAACCACCAGTTCCAAGACAGGGTGTGGAGCAAAGTGAAAACTATATATGGGTTCAGGAGTTGATAATTCAAGAAGACAAACAATGGAATTCTGTATTATTGGAACATCTTTTTGAGCTAGAAACTGCTAGCCTAATCTTACAGATGAGAATTCCATCAGCAACTGAAGATAAACTAATATGGAATCTCACGAGAAATGGAATCTTTAGCCTTAAATAAGCTTCATGAAATCAGTTTGGGCGATACTGAAGTCTCTCAGTTTATTCAAAACACAGATATTAAATGGAAGGAGTTGTGGTCCATACAAATTTGGCCTAGAGTCAAACATTTCTGGTGGAAATGCTTATCTAATATTCTACCTACATATGTTCGCCTCTCTCGTGCATGCAGTTACATAAACATAGGTTGTCCTTTATGTAATCAGCATGATGAAGATATTATGCACATCTTGTTCAACTGCCCTTTTTCAAGAGCAGTATGGATGTTTATCCCATGGGGGTCAACTGCAGTTACAAGAGTTCATAATGACATTACGTCTGTCTTTGAAGCTTGGATGATAGCATCAAAACATACCACCTCATATCATAGTTGGTTAAATCTGGCAATGATAGTTTGTTGGTCTATTTGTACTGAACGTTGTGCAGTTCATTTTCATAAGAAGAAGTCAAACCCTGAAGCAGTAACAAAGAATGCAATAAATTTTGCTAGCTACCTAGAGGGTCTGAGTACAAGGAGTCAGACTAGAGTTGACACTATGCATCATAATACACCTACACTGCATTGGAACCCCCCTGCACCTCCATATTTTAAAATAAACTGTGATGCGTCCTTTGATAAGAATATATGACTAACATGTATTGTACTTGTGTTGTGTGATTTTGCAGGCAATTGGCGGGGATGATCTGCTAAATTCTATGCAGGAGTGAAGGATCCAGAACATGCGGAATGTCTGGCGTTTTTGGAAGCTATCAAATGAAGCATCGACCTGCATCATACACATGTAGTTCTGGAAACAGATTTGCAAGGAATTTAAAATTACATAATGAAGCAAGCACCAGTGATAACTTGGGGAAATGAAGACATTCTGCTTGATGCCATAGATTATCTGAAAAACATCCCCCAGTGGGAATGTCATTTTGTTCCTAGAATATATAATAAACTTGCTGATGTTTTAGCAAAATTCAGTAGGAAGTATAGAGTTAGTAAAATTTGGTTGGACAAGCCACCAAATATAATCGAGAATCATTTGATTACAGACAATGTAACTTTTACCAATCAATAATGTAGTTGCAGAATAACCTATAACTACACCCTCAGTAGAATTAGTAAAAACTCAAGAAGTTCTTGATGATGAATAACAATTTTCTTATTAATGTTCTCAATTGATTACAAAGTAGTATCTAAATGGAACAAGAATAGTTACAACTTTCTCTATTCTCTTTCCTAAGATATTTTCTAACACTCACTAAAAGAACCTCTCGAATTTTACATTTGAACTCCTATTTATAGTAAAACTTATACAGCTGTATATGAGTTGTGAAGTATCGTAACTCATACTCGCACAATTATTCTATCCTCGTAAAACTTCATACTTCTCCGCGCTATTTCTATCATCGTATCGTTTTATAACTCTTTTCTCCTTTATTTACTACGATACTCGTGAACTATTATCTTGCGATATTCAGTACCTATGTAGTTGCAGAATAACCTACAACTACACCCTCAGTAGAATTAGTAAAAACTCAAGAAGTTCTTGATGATGAATAACAATTTTCTTATTAATGTTCTCAATTGATTACAAAGTAGTATCTAAATGGAACAAGAATAGTTACAACTTTCTCTATTCTCTTTCCTAAGATATTTTCTAACACTCACTAAAAGAACCTCTCGAATTTTACATTTGAACTCCTTTTTATAGTAAAACTTATACAGCTGTATATGAGTTGCGAAGTATCGTAACTCATACTCGCACAATTATTCTATCCTCGTAAAACTTCATACTTCTCCGCGCTATTTCTATCATCGTATCGTTTTATAACTCTTTTCTCCTTTATTTAATACGATACTCGTGAACTATTATCTTGCGATATTCAGTACCTACATCTTGCCTCTTCTCATATCAATTCTACGAAGAAGAAATGATCGTGAGAACATAACCGTTACTTAGCCTTTTAAAATTTTGACACGTCTTTTGTAACCGTTCTTTTTTAGTTATTCCCTTATATAACTCCTTTATATTCTCTTCTTTTTCTTCTTCTTATTTCCGCAATTCTATCTTCTACTCATACTCTCTATTACTGTTTTCTCTGCAATTTTTTCTTCTACTATATCTTCATGAGTTCTCCAAGGTAATTTCCTTCTATCTCTGCGTATTTCATTTGTTCTCCTCTTTAATTTCTGTATAATTTGTTATCTGATTTTGGTTTATTTCAGCAAAATAACTTCTCAGATGAAATCTCAACTAAAGAATCCAAGCCTTAATCCACGAAGAAGAAAATCTGAGAATCAAAAGGTAGTTAAAATACTCTGCCTTCTTTCCTGAACAATATATTGTTTCCTCAGTTTTTAATCTACATTTTGATTCGCAGGTTGACAAAAAACCAAACCCAAGTAAGAGATCTCGAATAACTAAACCCGCACCATTAATTCCGATTGATGATTTCCTTCCTGAAGTTGATAAGGAATTTTCCCCTCCTCCTCGTGAAAATGATTCTTCACATACTCCTGCCTCTACTCCATTACCTACTTTTCAATCTCCCATCAGTGTCAATTTATCAACACTTCTTCAAGATCAACCCTCACAAAACATTTCTTCAACTTCTTCTCTTGAAAAACAACCCTCGCAAAATATTTCTTCAACTTCTTCTTTTGAAAAACCTGTCTTGTCCCCAAATCCTTTGAGTGCTATTTCTCCAGACAATTTGGAGCTTGCTCTTATTCCTTCAAATTCTTCTCCTCTTCCTCAGGAAATTCGAGATGGAATTTATTCAACTTTCCGAATGTTATCTGTGGTTTTGACCAATACTGCGAAGTCTACTAATGTTCGTTCGCAATATGAATTTTGTGAAGTTCTGAATAATTTCGTCAATCCAGACATTTCTTCTTCACGTCAATCCTTGGAAAAAGAAATTGAATTGCTTCGCCAATCTTTGAAAGCTTCTCAAGAAGAATGCGAGGATCTTCGTAAAGAAAATCATCATCTTCAGAATAATTCTCTGGACTGTGCGATTCTTCGCAAAAGAAATGATAAATTGAAAGGTATGATTACTATCTTCATATTTTCCCTTTTATTTACTTATATTCTTCATATGCTTGAAACATCCATTAAAACCCATTCCCCTTTATAGAATCCATCCAGAAATGTAGAAGATTGGTACTTCACCATGAATCAGATGCAACAGAATATCGAACCAAGCATGAAAGCCTCTCAAACCAATTCTCCCATTTATCTAATCTTTACTCGTGTGCTCTTGACAACTCTGATGCTCTTTTTCAAGAGAATACTCAACTAATATATGATCGAAATTTTTTGAATGATGAAATATCTCAACTTTTTTCTTCCTTAACCAAAGCTAATTTGAGAATAGAAACCTTATTAGAAGAGAACAAAACCTTATCAGAAGAGAAATGTTCGTTTTTGAATACAATGATTGTTTCTTCGCAAGAATTAAAGACTCTTCAGAATAAATGTTGCGATCAAGAAAATCTTCTTTCTTTGTTGAAAGGTGAACTTGAGGAATTAAAGAAGTCTTCAGATGCTGAAAGAAATTCTTTTGTTATTGAGAAGAATTCCCTTATTAATAAGAATATAGTCTTGAGTGCTAAGAAGAATCAACTTGAAGAAGATTATTCGTCATTAAAAAGCCTTAATGCCAAACTTGCGAAGGATAAAAATTATCTCCTTTCTAAAGATCAAAAGCTTCAATCTCGACTTAAAGGATTAGTTGGTGATGGTTTTGATAATGCGATGAATCAGATGAAGAACTGTTGTCTATCTTTAACTCAATCTCTTACTTCGCAAAGAGAAGGTAGTCATTAAAATTTGACTGCCTCTGGTATATCTTTAAATTTCGTTATACTCGCAAATTTTATTCTTTGAACTTTGTTTTATTTGCAGAATCTGAGAACAACCTTCGTAATGCGAAAGCTGGATTAGAAGCCTCCTGTTCCGAGCTTCGTAAGAAAAATTCTATGCTTTCTACCCGCTTAATCAACTCTCGTGACCGTGCTACTCGGAGATTCAACTATCTTGCTTATTCCAAAGATATCGAAGATACCAATCATCAAAAAGCTATACTTCGTGAAAGTCATCTAAAAGCTCAAGTCTTTACGAATAACATTATCTTATCAAGAGGCTTTCCTCCTGTGAAAATTACTCCTCTGAAGATATCTGACGATGAAGTTGCTCGTGAGCCTGATAGTGATTTCGACTATGAGAGTGATGATGAAGATCTTGATGATGAGAAAGAATTCATTCCTCAAGGAGATGTTCCTGTTGCATATTCTTCCAAGGATGATATCTCGCAAAAGTCGAAGGCTGCTAATGACCCTACTGATCTTAAAGATCCAACACAGAGTGTTGATGAAGCATGATAACATTCTTTTTTCAATTTATCATTGACTCTCCTGTCTTTTCTTCTTTTGAATTCCTTCCCTTAGTTACTGTTGGTTTTCTTTTTGCGAACAATTCTATTTTTTGATAAGTACATCTGATATTTTGCGAAGATGATTTATTCTTTCTTTCTGATATTTTGCGAAGATAATTTAACCTTTCTTTAATTAAATTTGCCCCATTTGATCATATGAAGAGAAATAATATATAACTCACAGATAAAGCTTAGTATCTCCTTTTCCCCCTATTATTTCTCTTAAAATGATTAAACATTGTTTGAAGTATTAGAATATCTGCCTCAATTTATCTTACGAAGTTTCAACTTGTTACGATTGTAAATAAGAAATCGTCCCTTTTAAGTATAAAATATATGAAATATCCTTAATAAGTATACTACATATACAATACCTTTGAAGAAGTATTATAAGTACCAAATCCGTCAAATGAAGAGATATAAGAAGTATTAGAAGTACTCGATCCACCAAATGAAGAGATATAAGAAGTATTAGAAGTACTCAATTCACCAAATGAAGAAATATAAGAAGTATTAGAAGTACTCAATTCACCAAATGAAGAGATATAAGAAGTATTAGAAGTACTCAATTTACCAAATGAAGAAATATAAGAAGTATTAGAAGTACTCAATTCACCAACTGAAGAAATATAAGAAGTATTCAATCTGTGAATAATTACGTAACATATGACGAAGTATAATGATTATTTAACCTTCACCAAATGAAATATCCGTTAAAGAAGTATGATAAATATGAGATATTCTTGAAAAATTATAAGAAGTATTCAACCTTTTGGAGAAATATTCAATATATGGAGAAGTATAAGAAGTATGCAATTCTCGTAAATTTTTACGAATATGATCTTATCTGTATTTGATTGCTATCAAAATCGCATCTTTTGTTAAGTCTTCATTAAAATTCTTCAATGATGTTGTCTTCTTTGATAGGACTTCTTGTAAAAATTCTTCAATGATATTGACAGAGCTGTCTTCTCTTCAAAATTTCTTGATGTATATTCTTGTAAAATTTCTTCAATGATATTGACGAAGTTGTCTTCTTTTCAGATCTTCATAATGTATATTCTTGTATAATTTCTTCAATGATGTTAATGTAATGAATTTCATTAATTTATGTGGTCTTATCATGCCTTCCTAAGTAAAGGTCTTATTTTGCCACCTCTTTTGTAGTAAATTTTTGTATTTGCGATACTATGACAAGTCTGAACATTCTTGCGAACATACAACCTCGTGACATTATCGTCTTGCGATGAAATCGCAGGACGTTCTTACACTTTCATGCAAAAACCCATTGATCTCATCTTAACTTCTTTGAATAGTATTTTAACCTCTTCAGGAATTGTTGCGACAATATGACAGGCCTAAATATTCTTGCGAACATAAATCCCCATGACATTGCCGTCTTGCAATGAAATCACAGGACGTCTCTACACTTTCATGTAGTGACCCATTGATCTCATCTTAACTTCTTTATTATGTTCTGCGAGTTCTTTATTCTTTTTTTTTCTTTTTTTCTTCTCTTTTTTTTTTTTAGAAGGCTCGCAGAACTTCATTTGTTGCACAAATATGACAAGCCTTTATGTTTTCGCAAACAAAAAGCCTCATGACATTTGCGTATTATAGCACGTATCAGCTCCCTAATGGAGGGTGCTGCCCTTTATCTTCCCCCTGATTGCCCCTTCAAGGAAGCGTACATCGACCATACAAGGTTAGCTCTTCCCATCCGGTTCTGCCAACAACCAGCTTTTGATCGCAACCTCTTATCCTTTTTGCCTATAGGGCTTATAGTTACGAGGTTGCACCCTATGGGGTATCTTTGGGCCAAGTGAATCATTTGCCAAGACTTGTAAAAAATGGCAGATGTGGTTCAACCTCACCCGGCACTCTTGACTCAACCGTGTACCTCGGCGCCTTGATCGTTTTCTGCACTTCTTGGGAAAGACAGTATGCCTTAGTCTCCCAACCTAAATCTTCTTACACCGCATTTTATATTGCGTAATGTCGCTAGATTAGGTGAGAATCCAAGGTGTCTAACCCGGATAGGTACCCCATTATTGGGTTGTACCCCAAATTTTTTACCATGTACTAAGGGCCCTTGGTGGTGTTCCGGTTACCCTTAGCCACGTTATAGGTACCCCCTTAAATGACGTACTTTAGGACTTTGCCTCTTACGAAATATAGCTTCGCGAACTAGGGTGTACGCCACAAAGGTTTGCCTGTATAAAATTTTCTGCGGCTCTCTTTCTTTTTTGGAGGCTGATCACATATTGCGGTCTTTTATTCGCAAATTAATGAAATTTTAATCGGAATATAAATTTTGAAATTCGTAACTTTTCCCAATTTCCTGCGAGCAAACAATATTCGTAAAAAATTTCATGAGTTTTATGGGTAATACCTTTTCAAATATAGTCTGTTCCAAGGTCTACCAAGCCTCAAATCCATGTCTCTCCCTTCTGGATCCATCAGCCGATAAGCTCCGCTTCCTACAACTTCTTTAATAACATATGGTCCATCCCATTTTGGTGCTAATTTTCCTCCATTTTCTTTTTGATATTTAGGTGTTTCTCGCATGACCAAATCACCTGGTTTATATTCACGTTCAATGACTCTCTTGTTGTATTCTCGAGATAATCGTTCCTGATAAATCTTCATATGGTGCAACACCTTTTCTCTTTTTTTCTTCCAAATCATCCAATTCACTTAATATTACTCCCGCACTTAAATTTCTTTCCCAAGCTTCTTTCTTTGTTGTCGGAATTACAACCTCTGTGGGTAATACTGCTTCTACTCCATATGTTAGACAATAAGGAGACATTCCAGTTGCTTCTCTTCTAGTTGTATTGTATTCCCAAACTGCGCTAGGTACTTGCTCGCACCACCCTTTGAGATGTCCTTCTAATTTCTTTTTGATTGTATCTGCGATTATTTTATTTGTTGCTTCTGCCTGTCCATTAGCTTGTGGATATAATGGGGTTGACTTCCCACATTTTATCCTAAAAGCACTGAGTAACATCTCTATGTTCTGCCCCTCAAATTATTTTCCATTATCAGATACTAGTTGTGCTGGAACCCCGTACCTACAAATGAGGTTCTCAAATATGAATGTAAAAACATCTTTATCACGAATATGTTGATCGCTTTTTTCTCGCGAGCTTCGTGAAATAATCTGTTGCAACTATCAAGTATCGCCTTTGTCCAGATCCAGGTATAAATGGTCCAACAATATCCAACCCCCATTTACCAAAAGGCCAGCAGCTTGTTGAAGAAGTTAATGTGGCTCCTGGTGCATGAATTCTTTTACCATGTCGTTGACATTCCTTGCATCTTCGTACGAACAATTTTGCATCTATATGCATAAAAGGCAAGTAATATCCTTGTATCTTTGCTCTATATGCTAGAGATCTTCCCCCACTATGATTGCCAGCTTCTCCTCCATGTAACATCTTCAATATCTTTTCTCCTTCTTCGCGAGTTAAGCACCTGAGAGGTGGTCCATTGAAAGATTTTCTATATAAAATTCCTTCTCGCAACTCATAGTTTGTTGCACGACTCTTTAATTTATGTGCTTCTAGTCTGTTCTTGGATATTTCTCCTGTTGCGAGGTATGCATGAATTTATTTTCTCCAATCTGCGATGTTGTTTGATAACTCTCTTTCTACTTCCATCGCAACAGCTTCCTCAATTTCTTTCTCTTTGTCCACTGATGGGTGTTGAATTGTCTGTATTTGGATATTTCTTGTATTTGGATTTGTCATCATGCTTGGAATAAATGCAAAAGCATCTCATGTAGACGGTTATATTTTCTTGATATATGTCTCCATTTTAATTTTGGTATCTTCGCAGATAATTCCTCAACGAGTTTCTTGTATTTCTTCAAAGAAGATTCATTTGTGGTATATTCCCCTTTAATTTGACAAATCACTAATTGCGAATCACTTGTTATCCTTATACTTTCAAGCTTCTTTTCTATTGCGATCTTTAATGCATGCACTACAACTTCGTACTCTGTTTCATTGTTCGTGGATGCAAATTCTAGTCTGAATGAGAATGATGTTCTTTCTCCTTCTGGTGAAATCAACACGACTCCAATTCCATTTCCCTCACTATTGGATGATCCATCCACTAGAATTTCCCATCTATAAGGCTCTGTTAACAAGTCTTTTGGATTTCCAAATTCTTCTTCAACATCCATTATTTCCTCTACTGCTTCATCTTCTTCCAAAGGAAATTCGGCCAAAAAATCTGCGACGACTTGTGATTTTTGCGATGACAATACTTCGTATTTTATCTTGTAATGGTTTACTTGTGCATTCCACCTTTCTATTCTTCCTGACATTTTTGTGTTCTTCATGACTGATTCAATTGGGACTTTGGTTACTACTTTTATCACATGTGCTTGAAAGTATATTCGTAACTTGAATGATGCATAAACCAGGGCTAAGATTAACTTCTCCATTTTAGAATAATTCTTCTCTGCTGCATTAAAGGTTTTACTAATGTAGTAAATGGGCTTTTCTACTCCTGCGTCTGCTCGCAACAGAACTGCACTTAGAGCATATGGAGTTGTTGCGAGGTATACCAATAATTCTTCGTTTTTCTCTGGTTTCTGTAGTATAGATGTGTTTGTGAGGTATTCTTTGATTCCTTGAAAAGCTTTTTCACATTCATCAGTCCATTTGAATTTTGCTCCCTTCTTAAGTATGTTGAAAAAATGCTTGCACTTATCTGACATTCGCGAAATAAATCTTCCAAGTGAAGCCAAGAGTCCATTTAGCTTTTGTACTTCTTTTACTGTTGCAGGTGTTGGCATGTCACGAACTGCTTGGACCTTTTCTGGATCAACTTGTATTCCCTCCTTTGATACTATGTATCCCAAGAACTTTCCAGATGAAACCCCAATTATACATTTCTCAGGATTTAATTTGATGTTGAACTTTCTCATTTGCTCAAATATTTCCTTCAAATCTTGCACATGGTCTTTAGCTTCCTTTCTTTTTATCAACATATCATCTACATATACCTCCAAAGTTTTATGTATCCACTTCGCGAACACTTTTTCAACCATACGTTGATATGTAGCACCCGCATTCCGCAAACCAAATGGCATCTTCACATAACAATACAAACCCCTTGGAGAAAAAAAAGGAAGTATGTTCTTGATCTTCTTCTGCGAGTGATATTTGATTATACCCTTTATATCCATCAAGTGAAGTGACTCTATCATGACCTGCAACTGATTCCACCATTTGTGGTATATCTGGTAATGGAAAACTGTCTTTGGGACATGCCTTGTTTAGATCGGTGAAATCTATGCAAATTCTTATTCCTTTATTCTTTTTCGGAACAATGACCATATTCGCAATCCATTCTGGATATTTTGCTTCCCTTATGATCCTTGCATCCAACATCTTTTGTAATTCTTCTTCTATCTGTACATGATAATTTTGTGATATCTTCCTTATTCTTTGTTTGAATGGTCTTACATTTTTATCTATGTTCAATCTATGACACGCCACTGATGGATCAATTCCTGGTATCTCATCTACACTTCCTGCGAAAATATCTTTATATTCTCGCAAAAGATCAGTAGTTCTTTTTTCTTCTTCTTCATCCATCTTAGTTCCAATTCGCAAGAATAAAGGCTCCTCTTTGCTTCCGATATTTATCACTTTAGTTGGTTCAGCTGCAACATAGCTTGGACTTTTCTCCCCCATAGGTGTTGGCTCTTTGATTATTTTTGCTGGTTCCCCTTCTTTTTCTGTAATTTCATTTGGTATACCTCTCCCTTCCTTTGCTCTTATTGTATACACTCGGAATTCTTCTTCCTTTTTTGTTTCCTTCGCAAGTTTCCTACGAAGCTGTTTCTTTCTTGATCTTCCTCCGCATTGCGTTACTTCAATTTGATAACAAAATTTTGCACTATCAAGATCTCCTTTTATTTCTTGTATTCCATTTGGTGTAGGAAATTTGATTTTTTGATGTAATGTTGAAGCAACATGACTTTGATCGCATGAATCCACGGCCTTCCTATCAAGCATGTTATATGGAGATTCCATATCTATCACACACAAGATTACATGTGTTTCGATTTCTCCCAGTAATACTCGCAGCTTGATTTCCCCTTTAGATTTTGTTGTAGATTTTCCTAATCCATGAATAAGACATTTTGAATTTGTGATTTCTTCATCTTTAATTCCCATCCCCTTAAGTGCATGATAGAATATGATATTAACAGAACTCCCTGTATCAACCAGAATTCGGTTTAATTTCCATTTTTCTACAGCTTTCTTATCTTCTAGCATGATCGGCATTGTGATCACCAATGGTGAAGTGTGGTTCAAGTCTTCATTTGGAATTTCTGCTACTGAAAATGTGATTTTATGCTTTTCCCATTCTTCTAAAGTTGTTATCTTTTCTTCCTCCATGATCTTTCTTCCTTTACAATCTCTCTTATATATTTTTCCCTTCATGTTACTATGAAATTCATCAATCATTGTCTTTGTGATCATATTACATTCTTCTTTTTTACAATCTCCATCTACTGACTTCATTTGATCTTCAAATTTTCCACAATTCCCTCAAATTTTGGCTACCACAATTCTCAAGTCCCTGTTTCTAGTGCCAATTATGTAGTTGCAGAATAACCTACAACTACACCCTCAGTAGAATTAGTAAAAACTCAAGAAGTTCTTGATGATGAATAACAATTTTCTTATTAATGTTCTCAATTGATTACAAAGTAGTATCTAAATGGAACAAGAATAGTTACAACTTTCTCTATTCTCTTTCCTAAGATATTTTCTAACACTCACTAAAAGAACCTCTCGAATTTTACATTTGAACTCCTATTTATAGTAAAACTTATACAGTTGTATATGAGTTGCGAAGTATCGTAACTCATACTCGCACAATTATTCTATCCTCGTAAAACTTCATACTTCTCCGCGCTATTTCTATCATCGTATCGTTTTATAACTCTTTTCTCCTTTATTTACTACGATACTCGTGAACTATTATCTTGCGATATTCAGTACCTACAAATAAATTCCACATCTTTGGCATAAAAAAAAGTTTTGATTTGCAAAAGATTAATGATTTGATTAGTTTAATACATTCATTAATACTGATTAGTTAGCTTAGTCATTTTAATTAGCACTAATCAATTGAGGGTAAATTAGGCACTAAAAAAAATATAAGATATGAGGTTCTATGAATTACTATTTCATGACCCCATGAAGCCCCAAAAAACTCAGCCATTTAAAGCCCCAATAATAGGATTCAAAAAAAAAAAACACACAGTTATGTGTTTTAAGGAAACTATCCTCTTCCCAATTATGCACATATATAAATATTAAGAAAAAATGACTAAAACTAAAATTGTGCTTATTGCACTAGTTAAACAAACCTATTATAGGGGTTTCAAGAAAAGAGTTTTGAGGGCTCCTAAGGATTCAAATATCCTACAATGAAGATATGGGAACCTAATTCATAAGAAAAATACTAAAATACCCTTGACATATTAAACATTGAAACCTAAAACTAATTTGTTTTCGTTCTTCTCCTTTAACTCTTCCATTTTCTTCTTCCTCATCACTTCCATCGCCTATTTCTTCGATTAATCATCAATTCTAAAAATAATTCATTATCTATTAACACCGCTTGATCCACCCGCAATGAATTCAATAAGGTAAAAAAAAAAACATCTTATTACATTGGTTTTTAATGCATGGATAGGCGACGAATTAGGTTTTTGAAAAAACAGTTTCAGAACTTCTACGGTTGGGAAGTATGAATTTTTCCAACCGTAGACATTGCCTACAGTTAGGAAAATTCGTACTTCCAAACCGTAGGCATTGTCTACGGTTGGGAAAATTCATACTTCCCAACCGTAGACAATACTGAATTTGAATACGGTTTGGAAAATTTATACTTCCAAACCGTAGGTTTAACTGACTTTGCATACGGTGTTGTTTCCCAACCGTAGGTCATCTACGGTTCGGAGTTATTAACTTCCAAACCGTATATTTTGGGTTCAAAAATCCTACGGCTTGAAAAAATCATACTTTCATACCATAACTTCTACCTACGGTTGGTTCAATTTAAGTTTCCTCACCGTAGGTTAGCTTACGGTTCGAATTTAGGGGTTTTCAAAAGCAAAAGTAATGGTTTTTTTTAGTTTTTTCTTTTTATGATCGTCATCTCCATCACGACGGAGAAGAAGAAGAGACAAAGAAGAATAATATGTTTTTTTATGATCATCATCTTCATCATGATTTATGAATGAAAAGAGAAGGAGAAGATAATAGATTTAGTTTTTTGTATATGATCATCATCTTCATCATGATTTATGAATGAAAAGAGAAGGAGAAGATAATAAATTTAATTTTATAATTCATGGAGGGTATTTTAGCCATTACAAAAAAGTAATTGGATATGGGGTTTTGTTGATTACTATTTCATAACCCGATTTTGTCATCTTGTGAGCCCTCAAAACCCTATGTTTGGAGCCCTATAATAGGTGGCTTAAAAAGAATTTGACTCTTTTTGAGTGTTAGGTTCAAAGTAGTATGTACTAAATCTAACCTAAATTAAGATTTAAGAAAGAGGTAATGGTCAAGCTTAATAATGATAGATCCAAGACAGACCAGACAAGGAGGAGGGGTTCTTTAATCTCCTTCTAAGTTTCCCTTTATTTTACTACTACCATATAGATACATAGTATATCCATTATTATATGCAAATGTTCATGATGGTACTTTCCATGTCTACTTACCATTTGTAGCGGAGAATCATCATGCTCTCTCCTACTGTAAAGGTAGGAGTTCGAACCCCGTAATTATCATAATCCATTCTAATTTAAGGAGTTTGGAAGCAGGACGCTAGTTTAAGGTACCGAAAAACAAAAAACAAAAACTTTTGTAGCAATTAAATTTGCATGCGGACCAGACTCCCATATTTTATACTCAGTTTTTCCTCTCTAAATAATCGCCTTTGCAGGAACCTTGAGGTCGGGGTAAATTCTGACCCGCTGAAGAAAAAGTAATGCAACCCGAATTTACCACTTGTCAATGAAGTCGGTAGCCTCGGTACATAAACGAACGGGGGAAATGGAAGGACTAGTTCAAAATCTGAAGTCGGTAGAAATATTTACAAATATTTTCCCATCGCATCTTAATTGTTAGGGAGAAGTTGAGGTAGGGAAGGAATCTAAACAAGCTACTGACAAAGAAAGGGATCCATATCAAATGAGAGGGACGTAGAGATAGATAGATTCATGTGAAATAAATCTAACGCGACAAAAACAGGATGGTTCTTGTTTTTTTGCTTGTAAAGTTGGAAGATGTGTTAATGGTGAGAGGGATCCCACAATCCTAAGAGCATCTCCAATACAAAGGTTCAAGGTCATCCTAGGTAGAGGTCTTTTTATCACTTTTTATTTGTGGTCATTTGCTAAAAGATAAAAAATAATTGACCTAAAGTCCATCTCCAATCTTCAAGGTTTTACCTACACCTTTTTATTTAAATTTAGATGCAAAGTGTTGATGTGGACCTAAGACCCAAGGTCAAGAAGAAAGTTAAAAGGCGAGGGTACCCCAAATATACCTCAAGCTATAACTTTTCCTTCCTATAAGTCCTTTCCACGAAAGTGATTGTCTATGGACTGAGTCGAGACAATACAACAAATCGGTTCACACTTTGTGTGATCGTCTATGCATACGAGATCGAGACAATACAACAACAAATAGTGTTTACCTGATGCAAAGGTTCGGACTTAACAAAACTCAATAGGATTCACATATCATGTAAATAGGAATTAACGTTTGTTCAATTTACTCTAATTATAATAAAACAATTATAATGCGGAAATATAAAGTAAATGACACAGCAAGATTTTGTTAACGAGGAAACCGCAAATGCAGAAAAACCCCGAGACCTAGTCCAGAATTGAATACTATCAGGATTAAGCCGCTATACAAAATAAGACAACTTCGTATAGTTGATACCAAGTAACTAAACCTATAGTTCACCTAGTTCCGTCTATATTCCCACGCATCTAACCTGTAAACAAGTCACGTACTTGGACCAATTCATTTGGTTCGTACTCCAAACAGTAAAGGAACAACAAATCTATTTGGTATCAACTCTCTTCAACCAAGTGATATGAGTTGCGCAAAGGTTCCCTTGATTATCTTAACATAAACTCCTTTGACAGGTTCCAAGATCTATCTTATGTTCAATCACCCAAAGGCAATCGTTAAGATTAAGCCAACAACACTCTTCAACCAAGTGATATGTGTTGATGAGGATCTTCCTAAATTAATCAATCCAATCTACCACAAGGATAAACTGATTATTAATTGGATCCTATTTTTCCCAAACAAGTATTGTGCACACCAAAGATTGTAAAAGCCAAGTTAGAAATATTAAATATATTCTTTGTCTTAAAATCTTCTTAGATCTTCAATAAACACCTGCACACAACTACTTGAATCTCTTGTGATCAATCACACACAGAACGGAGTCTGTTAACAATGGATTATCACAAGATCGTCTTTAGATCTAACAACAGTTTAAAGATCCCTGTCGAAACCTTGAACTAGTTTGAGTGAATCTTATATCAGAAGAGAAGATTCTCAAGCATAAAAAAACTAGGTGCAATCAAAGTTCAACCACCGTTAGTCAGTCAAATCAATGTGAAAACTAAAGATAAACTGCATTATCTAGTTTCCCACCAACGGGTCACGCTAGAGCTTCCCAATCCCAAAGAAGACTTTAAATTGAGTGGCCGTAAGAGATTTCACCTAATTAGATTACTATCCTCCCCGATAGGCGGCTTCACCAGTAACAAAGACAAAAGAGTAAGTCTAGGTTACGCAGGATTAGTTTGCTAGAAATGCAAACTCAAAGTATTTATAGACAAGGAAGTTTGGACACCAAGGAATTTCCAAAACCAAAAATATTCTTAAGATATTTTTCATTACTACACCAAATTCGGTTTTCATAATTCCTGTGAATGCACTGTCCAAAAATAATGATCGAAATCTCCTTGGAAAATCTTTAATTAGCAAATGCACATTACTAATTCTTATTTTCCATATATAATTAAAAACCCTTAATTAAAAAGATTCTTAACTTATTTAAATTCGATCTTGGGATTTACTTCCTTCTTAGCCGTTAAGGAATATCTTTGAAAAAAATAGAATAAGCATTAATGCACCGTGTTCAAAGAGTGACGACATCTTACTCTTGCAAGCCTTTTCCATGCTTGCTCACTTGAAACCGATTTACCACACTTCCAAACAAGTTTAGAATTGGTTCATCTGACTTTCAACAACTACGTGATTGATCAAGTACCACTCAATCACAACTCATGGGCTTACGGTTCTACCAAAACAAGTTTCGGTACTACCTCCATGTGAGTATTGTGCATAGTTACACTAGCTTACCAAAGATACGGATGACTAGGTACTAGGATCTGTTCCCCACATATATTTGGTATCTAACTTGTATGTACTGCACATGTCCATAGGATCGGTCCCCCCTTCCCAAAAACATGTTGCACATGTTCATAGGATCGGTTACCCTTTCTTTTATAAACCTTACTGCCCCTTATACAAGGATCGGTTCCCCTTGTGATGCACTCCACCTCTTACTAGGATCGGTTCCCCTCTTCCCAGTAATATGTTCATACATACACAACCCGATCATACCCCATGTGATTACTTAAGATCGGTTTCACTAATAAAAGTCATACCAATACATAAGTGAGGCCTCATGTGAATAGTTCTACTAAGAACACAAACAAGTCATGAGCGGTTATACTAATCACACATATTGGTCGTTCATAAGATATGCAATGAAGAACATCCCCAATAACGCCTGGCGATTTCCTTTTCGGTTCACAACACATATCATGAACTTACTTCCTTAGAACACATGTAAACATTTTTCCCTAGGATGAAATCCTCATCTCATACATAATCACAATAACATTCGTATGATTAGGTCGATGTCTTATATACAAAGTTTAATGGTTATGCGAGAAACTTCATATTGCATTCCTTAATACTATGTATATCTAGAGTGTTCATGCTTCGCAGTTTTAAGTTTTCAATATGCACAACTTGAAAGATACGTTAGGGAATGAACATTTCAAGTCAAATATCACTAACCTCAAGTGAAAGGATTATGTTGTCGTTGTATCTCCGCACTTCTTCACTTCTTCAAGTCTTCGCAATACTTGTAATGTCTCACCCTATACTTTCAAGATAACCTATACGAAGTTGACTTTAGTACATTTAAATCAAGCGACTCTTAAATGAGTTTTGCTTCACTAAATTATGACAACCAAACTTAACATACCAACGCTTGGTGGGTTCAACCGAGCAATTCTCTAACAAATCCTTTCCTGATTCAAATCCTAAAAGGGTTGCGTTGCTTGTTTGCTTTCAAACCTAGTTGCTGGTGTCAGAGAAGCAATAACGTGGGCGAGTATGCCTCAAACACGCGCCTCCACGCATGGCCAGGCGTGAGGCTCTTCCTTGTTTTTGCTAGTGTAATAGGTTTTAAGTAAAACCTGATGTCACGCCTTAATTCGTGGCTAATATAGAACTTTTCTTTTCGGGACCTCACCGCTCTACCGAATATAAGAGATGGCCTTGAATATTTTGTTTACGTAGATAAAATAGTGCCCATCTTATTTATAGGTATCATCTTCGTGTTTACCTCTTGTTTTTCCTTCCTCCTGCCGTAGGTTGTTGGTGTGGATATAGTGAAAATTTAAACTCCTTTTTCGGTTTCGTAGTGCATAATGGGATCTTCCAGTGACAAACGTGCCTCAAACCCATCGTGCCAATGGAAAACCATACCAACCACGTCTTTGTGCCTAGGCATGCCAACCATGCCAGTCGCACCCTCGGGCCAATGGAAAACCATGCCAGCCACGTCCCTGCGCCAAGGCATTCCAACCATGCCAGCCGCACCACCGTGCCAATGGCAAACCATGCCAGCCACGTCCCTGCACCAAGGCATGCCAACCATGCCAGCCGCACCACCGTGCCAATGAAAAACCATGCCAGCCGCACCATCGTGCCAATTCCAAAGCCATGCCAGCCTAAACTATGCCGCTGGCTACCGGAAGGGTTGCAATGATCAACGACCACCCTTCCACCTGATATGCAGATTTTGGCCCTCCAAGTTTGCCACCAAAAACACATGGCAAACTTCCGACCCAAGGTCAAATAACATGGTTTGCACCTAAACCCTAATTTGGCCGCGCCCACTCTATGGCAAATCCATGCCGGCCTAAACTATACCGATGGCTACCAGAAGGTTTGCAACGATCAACAGCCACCCTTCAACATGAGATACATATCTCGGATCTCCAAGTTTGCCACCAAAAATGCATGGAAAAATTCCGGCCCATGGTAAAAAAACACGGTTTGCACCTAAACCCTAATTTGGTTGCGCCCACTCTATGGCAAAGCCATGCCGGCCTAAACTATGCCGCTGGCTACCAGAAGGGTTGCAACGATCAACGAACTCCCTTTCACCTGAGATGCATATCTCGACCATCCAAGTTCGCCATATATCGCATGGCAACTTGCGTCCCAAAGCCAAACGCCACGGTTTACACTAAACCCTAGTTTTGACCGCCCCTATACCACGTCAGCCTTTCCTTCACGTCACTAGCTGCCAAAATGAAGGGTTGCAACGATCAACGGCCACCCTTCCATCTAAGATGCAGATATTAACCGTCCAAGGTTACCAACTAACACGTGGCAACTTGTGGCCCAATGCCAAGCCTTAAATGTGTTCGCGCCCAAACTACGTCAAGACCCTAGCTTTTGTCCGCGCCTAACTACACCAAAATCCTAGCTTGTCGGCCATACTTTCATGCCGCCAGCTACCAAACGAAGGGTTGCAATAATCAACGACTACCCTTCTCTTTGAGATTCAGATCTCGACCATCCAAGTTCATCACCTAACGCATGACAACTTGCGGCCCAAAGCCAAAACATCACGTTTTGCACCTAAAACCTAATTTTGGCCGCGCCTACTCTATGGCAAAGCCATGCTCAACGCTGGCTGCTAAAATGGAGGGTTGCAATAATCAACGGCTACCCTCCTCTTTAAGATTCAGATATCGACCGTTCAAGTTCGCCACCTAACTTGCAGCCCAAAGACAAAACATCATGGTTAGCACCCAAACCATAATTTTGGTCGCGCCTATTCTATGGCAAAGCCATACCGACTCTACCATGGACACTGGCATGTCACCATGCCATACGTAACACCATGCTACACATTTTCCCATAAAAACACTCGAGACATCTAACACATGTCACAAACTGGGGGATGCTCATAAAGGGTATTGGTTTGGCGGTTTACAGCGTGCGGCGTACACTATGCCCGTTACAAGAAAGTGTCGTAAGAATGAGTCTGTTAGTAAATATAAGGAGTAATGGTAAAACGTTTCTTTCATTATGGAGCATCAATTCCAGACGTTACCCGTTACCACCTCCTTCCACTTTACTCAGCCATTTCTATTTCTTACGAGACCAGAGTACGTTTGGGTTACGACTTGTATAAATAGGTCTTGGATATTTCATCAGAACAACAAGTTCTCATCAGGAGCATACAATACTAAGAAAACAGTTTGCTAGCTTTCCCGTCTGTTAGCTTCCCGCTTTCTGATACAAGTCGTAAAACTATTACTCTTCCAGAATTAATTATTCTGGTCTCAACACTCTTTTCGCTTCCCTCCCAAAAACCAACCCTTCTCCTTCACTTTGTGGCCGAAGCAAGTCCGAAACGACCATTTCTTGGCTTAGGCCGGATATGTACAGATTGATCTCTAGAATCTAAAGTACTCCCTTGCAGTATATCGTTTAGTGTTTAGACTCGTTTCTCACCCAAAACACACGAACTTACCGAAACCAGCAGAAATTGTTTTCACCCTCAACAATTGGCGACCACAGTGGGAGGTCAATCTCTTGGTTGAAATATCGATTTCCAAATTTCTAATATCACCTTTAACTTCCGATTCCAACATGGTGGAACTCAGATCTGGATCAGCTGCCAAGAACACCAACGCAAAATCTGTCCCTGGTGTTAACGTTACTTCCAATAGCATCACTACGCCAGCCACTGACCCCAACAACATCGAAAGCATTCCTCCAGGTATAACACCTCCGATCACCAGGGCCAGAGTCTCTGTCTCCTCTAATGTTCTTGAGAAACTTTCTAATCCTGGAGGAAGTGAACGCGCTCCTTCAGGAGTTACGCCGCCAGTCACCAGGCAAAGATATGCCGCTACCGCTCCTAACGCTTCTTCATGAATGGCGCCTCCAACCGCCACTAAGGCTCCGATTACCTCACCAACGGGATGAGAAACTGGAGAAGCCGACCATATATCACCATCGTTGATTTGATGGAACGACATGAGGTTAGATGTACATGGTCTCGACATAGAAATAAGTACTCGTATTTCTCAAATCCCTCATAGAGCCATTGCCGCATGAGTCACACCCTCCAGAGCCGATTAAAAACGCCTCCATCACCCCCGGTGCCAGCACCTCGGCAGAACGCATCTCCGCGGACGAGGAGATTCATGCCAGAACACCATTGGAAAGAAATCAGCCGTCCAATTTTGTCACACGAGAAGATCTGGAGCAACTTCTCCGAAATCGATTCAAGAATGATGAAATAACACGCATCAGCATCAACCTCCTTACCCACCTGAAATACAAAGAATTCCTCTTCCAAGAGGATACTCTTCTCCTCAATTCACCCTGTACGATGGTACCAGAAATACACTCGAGCATGTCTCTCGATTCCTGGAGTCCTTAGGCGAACATGAATACAATCACATTCTTCGTCTGAGGGATTTTTCGAAATCACTTACCGGAAGAGCATACACATGGTACAACAACATCGCACCAAACAGCATCCCCAACCAGGGTGGCATGGTTACCACATTTTATAAGAAGTACTTCTTTGTGTCTGAGCAAGTTACCTTATAGGACATAGGAAGGATGTACCAGCGGGACAACGAACATCCAAACGATTTTGTCAAGAGGTTCAGGGCTCAAGAACTAGACTATCACGTCCCAAACGAGACCGAGCAACAGTTGGTGAATTCATACATTAATGACATGACCCCCATTTATCGCGCCTTGCTAGAGAACCTGCGTTTCCAGATGTTCTCTGAGTACCATGAAGCTGACAGGCGATCAACAACGACAGCGCTAGCATTATTAGAAAGAGCTAGACCAACCAGAACCGAGGACGTGCGAGAAACCCGCGGGAATAAACGTCTCATCAACAAGAAGTACAACGCCCGTCCCTCCTATGTGAGCGTAGTAAATGAGGGAGGGAAAAGGAAAACCCCCACTGCAGACCAACAGCCTAAACGCGAAGCACCAGCACGACGAGCAACTCTGCCATGGAAGGTCGCCGCTAAATCTCCCATGCGTCATCACGAAACTGAAGGAAATGCTCTAGATTTAGAAGCATGGATTCAAGATGACGTTATCAGACTACCGTCTCCTAGACGCCCACCGACTGAGGCCGAGATAGCAAACCCCAAATACTGCCACTACCACAGATTTGTTCACCACCCAACCAGTGATTGCAATAGACTAAAGCATATCTTCAAAGAAAAGATAGAAGCAGTGGAACTTCAGTTGGGGAACGAGGGAGTACATCGAGACCCACTTATGGCGAGGAACTGTGGAGTCCATGGGGACTCCATGCACGAGACTGTACAATCCATGATGCAGCACGTATGTGAAATTATCTACCTTTCCAAGGTGCAACGCCAAGATATCTTTACGGCTATCAATCGTGTCATGTCGGGTAAACGGCTTTTTCCCACAACGAAAGCCACGCCAAGAGCCCAAGCTATCTCAGAAAGCGGAAATGAAAAGGATAACTGGGGACTGTTGACCACGCCCTATTTTAGAGGTGTTGAATTCGGCAACACGCTAATTCACGCGGCCTCCAACTTCAACATTGTTACCTTCAAGACTCTGAAAGATGCGAGATTTTCGAAGCAATGGGCTACCCATTCCCCGTCCGTTATTAGGAGCTCAAAAGGGGAAGCCTTGAACGCGTACGGCTACATTAACCTCGAGATCAGGATGGGAGACGCTATAACGCATAGCAAATTCCACATTGTCAAAGAAATAGGTTACGACATGATATTAGGGCACTTGTGGGTACTCGACAACAAGCCGAAATTGGGAACATCCCCTCTGCCGATGGCAACACCCGAAAGAATCTCCAACAAGCTGTCCCACCTACTACCGTATCGACAAGTTACCAATGGAACTCGGTCACCTGGAGAAAACTCGTTGGCGCTAACTCATAGATTCCAAACGCAAGTAAGTTTGGCCAAAAGATCTCCTCTATAACCAGTCATTTCTTCTCCTATTCCGTCTTGGGGACTCAACACGATTACCGGTGCAGACGCTGTCAAGAGATGTGAGTGGGGAGCTGGGCCGTTCGAAGGCTTTGCTAAGAATTTGGAAGTTGCAACCGAAACCAACGAGACCAAGATTCAAGATGTTACACAATACCCGAGCTCGTTTCAAATCGGAGATGTGGTAGTCAAAGAGAACTCATTTCAACTCGGGAAGATGACGGTGAAGATAGCTGTTCGAACCAATTTACCTGAGGAAAAAGAAGATGAGCCATATCTGGTGGAATACGTCATCTTGGGGGGTTATTGCAAGCTCATCAACACAGACAAGTTAGGAGGTGTGATAGTTCACTCGCGATGGCTCAAGCCTTTCAATCCATAAAACGATGTACTACTTTCTCTTCCAGCAGTCCCCTTTAGTATTCCCTTCAGCAATTTCTATTTCCACTTGATATTTGTATTCCCCCGAGATGGATGCACCATTTGCATTCTTTATTAGGGCTTCATTTTTATTCGAGAACATACATTTCTTTCCGAATGAGTGTTCCGAATCTCTCTCAAAAAAAAGGAAAAGAATATACCCAATAAATCCCAAGTCATCAAGAAATCATCGAACCACGACCAGTAATACCTTATTTCAATTATTCAAGGCTATGAAGGGAATAATATATGAATAATGAAGGGCAACAACTTGTTTTAATGGAAGATTTGGGTCTTTCAAATAAGAAGTTTTATTCAAGAATGTAAAACCACAAACAGGATGTTGATCGACGAAGCCCTAACTTCGGAATACAAGAGGGTAAAAATGAGTCTGTAAAGCATCGACTACGCAACAAATAAGAACAGTAAAAAAGGAGAAGCTATATATCGGAAGCAGATGCGCGAGTTTCCAATGCCTCGATTCGATCCCTTTCAAACACCTTCCCCAACAATCTTTCGGGCAGCAAAGGTTCCACCCAGAAGCCGCATCGGCAATAGCGACCTCAGCATCCCACCCGGAAGACGTCTCAGCGGTAACAACGTCCGCCTCTTTACCAACATCCGCCTCAATGACCGACCTAGCATATGCTACCACGACTTCCCCAATGTCACCGACAATAATTTCGTCGTCTGCTACAAAAGTTGTTTAAGTCTCACCAACTGCAGCATCATTATCTCCCTCAGAAGTCTTCTCAATGAATTTTCGAGGAGAATTTCCTGATTCACTTACATCAGAATCAAAGTGAAAAAGCGGGGGCCTAACAACCACACCCAATATTTCGATTAGCAATCTGTATGGACAACTCCGAGTTACTTTCTAGAGAATTAACTAGACTCAATCAATAGAAAATATCTCAAGGAGTTATTATCTCAATCTCTCAATTTGATTTACTCAAGCAAATACAATCTGCGAGTCTTAATCAAAGAGAGATAACTTGGATGGTACCAAATACCAATATCCAAGTGTCAATCAATTTAAATCAACAACTATTAAGGTTAGATATTCTAATTGATTGAAAAATGCACAACCTGTATTATTTCAATTATATAAAAAAATATAATTGCGGAAAATAAATAACACAGACACCAGAATTTTGTTAACGAGAAAACCGCAAATGCAGAAAAACCCCGGGACCTAGTCCAGATTAAACATACACTTTATTAAGCCGCTACAGACACTAGCCTACTCCAAATTAAATTCGTTCTGGACTGTAGTTGAACCTCACCCAATCTCACACCGATCTAAGGTACATTTATGCTCCTACGCATCTGTTCCCAACATGATACTGCGCATTTGATTCCCTTAGATAATCTCACCCAGAACCAAGAGTTTCTACGACCCAAAGTCGAAGACTTTAATAAACAAATCTGTCTCACACAGAAAAGTCTACAAGATAGATAAATTCGTCTCCCACGAATAAACTCTGAGTTTTGTTCTGTCTTTTGATAAATTAAGGTGAACAGGAACCAATCAATAAAACCAGATTTATATTCCCGAAGAACAGCTTAGTTTTATCAATCACCTCACAATAGTCTTAATCGACGTAGCGAAAAAAAAATATTGTGGAATCACAAATGATGAGACGAAGATGTTTGTGATTACTTGTATATCTTGCTTATCGGAGATAGAAATCTCAAGCCAATTATTACAATTGTACTTGTACGATATAAATAGAAATATCAGATCACACAACTACAAGAAAATTATTATCGGTCTGGCTTCACAATCCCAATGAATTCTTTAAGTCGTTAACTTGGTTTTAGAAGAAGAAAACCAAAGGTGAAAGGAGAATTGACTCTAGCTTAGCACAACTAGTATCACACAGAATGTGTGGGGATTAGGTTTCCCAGTTACTAGAGTTCTCCCTTATATAGTCTTCAAATCAGGGTTTGTAATCAATGTTATCTTAGTAACAAAGCATTCAATATTCAATGTTAGATGAAAACCTGATTAGATTCAAGCTAATATTTATCAACCGTTAGATCGAAAATGTAGCTTGTTATATACACATGTACTACACATTTGTTGGATTGTGAAAACCGTACCTAAACTTGTATATTAGTTGGTTCAACACTAGTTAACCAAATGGTTAGCCAAATGATAACTTTCATATCAACCATATTCTTCTTCACCATAACTAGTCCAAATGACTCAAATGAACTAGTTAGAGAGTTGTTCAATTGCTTAGATCTTTATGTACTACACAAGACACAATTGAAGAAAAAATGATATGATTTACTCAAATCGATTCATGAACTATAAAGCCACGGTTTGCAATATCATTCCTTAGTTTATTATGATAAGTTCACAAACATCATTTTTAGACATAACCTACTCAAGTTCGCGGAATGGGTTCGCGGACTTAAGTTCCCGGATGAGGTTCACAAACTCCAGCAGAAATTCTCGATCGAGAACTTCCGCCAGTTCGCGGACTGAGTTTGTGGACTGAAGCTCACGTACTTCTCCGGTTTCACTTGATCAACAAAGTTCACAAACTTCGGTTCAAGAAATAAGGACTTATGCATATATGTGTTACCACAACAATGCTTATATCCTCCAATGGTTATATTGTCTAAACTCTCATTTCAATCATTGAAAAATTCTCAGATGGCGTTATATAGTTGTTATTCACAAATTATTTTTCGTCAGAGCAATTTCCAAAATGATTGAAACATAACATGAATTTCGTCACTAGGTAAAGATGAACTTGGCTAAAGCAAAAGCTTTACCAACACATATTTCGAGAAATAGATAAGCGAGATATACTCAGCTTGAAATATCATATGTGTATAATCTTAGTCTATATAGTAATACGACTTTTGTCTCAAGATAGGATATAGAGTAGATAGACTTTTGAGTGATAGATAAGTTCAAGTCTCCACATACCTTTTAGTCGATGAATATCCATTGATTCCGTGTGTAGGATAAGAATATCTCCATAGCAACATTCTTACGAAGTTATTAACAACATTTCCGTGATTTCTTCAACAACACACTGCGAGCATCGCAGAATAATTCAAAGAATGACGTAATAGGCAACGACAACATAAAACACGAGAAAGATATGAAGATTTTGCGGTTGTAGAGAAATCTCGCGAGAATGAAGTGGGAGATCGCTAGAACAAGGCAGGAGCTCGAGAGAATATGGAGAAAGCTTGCGAGAGTGTGGAAAGGGATTCTAAAATAGGGAAGTGTGAGCTGTCATCCATTATGTAAACACCTATATAAAGAGGAGAGCAGGAGAGAGAAGAGTGGGAGAGATAATTTTCGTAAGAGAGAGAGAGATTTTGTAGAGAGATATTTTTAGAGAGAGAATGTATTTTTATTTATCATCTTCTTCCCCAAAACTAGATCTAGAACTCCATTAATGGAGATTATCAATGTAAATCAAATGTAAATTTAAACAATCATAGTGAAGAATCTTGGATGTAGATCATATGATCGAACCATGTAAAAATCTGTGTGTCTATTTACAATTTTTAGTATTTTAATCATCATTTTAATATCAAATTAGTTTAGATCAAGATATTACAAGGGGTGTGTTGTGGGAATTGTTGTAACTACATTTTGGCGCTATAAACACTACCTGCTTGTTGGATTGAAGAAGATCCTAAGAAATTAGCAATTATTGAAGATGAATTCAACTGGATCTATAAATTTTAAGTGAAAAAGTGTAAATTAAGGTGGAAAATTCAACAACAAATGACATCAATTGTCGAAGGAAAATTAGCAAAAAGTGGACATGATAAGGCAAGTTGAAGAAATTGGATATGATAAAGCAGAGACGAAGAAATTACAGCAATGTTGAAATCCAATGAATCTTCATCAACAAATAGTTTATAAAGGACAAAATCCCTTCTTATCTCTTTAATTATTTGTTCCATAATCTAGATCTGGGTGATTTTGGGTAAAACTACGGAGGAACTTTTATAACCAACAAACTTTGCTTTTCATAATGATAGCAAAGAAGAGAAAAAAAGAGAAGTCAGCGAATGAGGGAAATCAAAGCTTGCGTCAAAGGCTCATCTCAGTACACAGAAATCGAAGATTGACATACGTAAAGAATTGTTAAGATATGAAAAGTGTTGGGGAAACCGAACTCCATCTGTATAACAAACAATCTCAGCGAAATGTTGGGGAGAAAATTCTTCGTGAAGAATAAATTTTTCAAAGAAGAATTGAAGAAGAGATAGATTTAACAAAGTAAAGAGCAGAAGATAATGGAAATGATTGAGCTGCGAAGAACCAAGGAAGATAAATTTCTGCGAAGAATTAGGTCGAAGTAATTTAGGCAAAGAAATATGAAGGTCCAACGAGTTGAGGTCAACTTACTTATTTCTACGAAGAAGACAAATTCTCACCACCCAAAAATGATACGAAGAAGACAAATCTGCGATCATAACGAGTTGGTGATATTTAATCTTTGTATATTTCACATCCACGGGAAATAATCTCCAAACAAATAATTAAGTCCAGCAATTCTCATCATTATGCCAGCAAAGTAACAAAGTTCAAGGCAATTAATTCAAACTTGAAATATCACCAAGGACCACAACTATCATAGCCAAAAGATTAAATATCATAGCCATGAACCACACAAAATAACTCAATTAAAACCAGATCAAGTTACAAGATTAATCTCCACTGGAAGAATGAGGGGAAATAATGTGAGCAAATGAGAAAAATTCCTAACTATCTTTGTCAGCGATCCCTATCCCTATCCTTGTCAATTCCTAACTCGCAACACAATAGCTTCTCGCAACGATACTGCTTAAATTATTATCTTGTACAACTGAGGAGACTATGGAGATTATTGTTGAAGGAAAGTAGATTAAATTTAGAAGACGATAGGAAGAGATTATCCAGCGTGACTTGCACCATCACAATGGGAAGAGAAAGAAAAGAAACAAGACACAATTAGCCGCAGCTCAATGAGGCATACTCCCATCTCAATGAAGAATCAAACATCGAATATTTGAATTGAAAATTCAACAAACAAATTGCAGCAATAAGGGAACCCGGTACAGCCAGTACAAAAATCATTTGAATATGTAAAGAGGAGAGGTTGCATCAACAGGTCCAGGAACATCTCAAACAAGCAAGCAAAGAAGATAATTAATGACGAACAAACAAGCAAGCAAGCGGAGAAGAGGTGCTCATGACGTTGACAATGTAAGAAGATAGCTATATTGATCTACTTGGTCAATAGAAAAATCTAAATCTTCGAAGAAAAATCTACCTCTTCGCAGAAATGTCTACATATTCGCAGAAAATCCTAACTTAAGAACAGCCAATTCAGCAAATTACTCGACAAAGACTGCGATATTTCAATTAACAAAAGAAACGAAATCTTACTATGACTCATAAAGTTGAATGGAAAATTTGTTTCAACACGAACTTCCAAAGACGAAGAAAATAAAACAACTCTTGAGATATACAGCTCGAAAAGCGGTAATCATCCAGAAGCGAAGAAAGAACCAAAAGCTCAAATTTGCTTCGTCATTTAGCAACGTTGAAGATGATATCTTGTCACTGCAGTTCATCCATCATGACAGACGCAACCATTTCATTATTAACGTTGGTAAAACCATGATAATTCATGGAGATATCAAAGCTTGGTGAAAGTAAGTGGAGCACTGGCGAAGAAAAAAAAACAAAAAAGACAATAAAATACCACTTTGCAAACGACCATTTCAATGGTTATAAATCGGTATTAATATTCACAGAGACAATCACAGACATAAAGTTACAAAAATTTAGCTTAGAAAAGTTACCGGCAGATGTGGAGAGGATTTCGAAAATTTTCTTCGCAGATTAATACCGGCAGTAGGGAATGGAGTAACAACAAAAAGAAAGAACGAAGAACAGGACAGCCAAGGACATCTTCAACAATCAGATATAGCCTTCGCCAACATTCATTCAATACTTTTCCAAGCCAGAAGATGATAGCCGCGAGCAACAAAACCAAAAGAGAAGTACTCTTGTTAAACTTTTGACTTTAACTAATATGGGATATGATTTGTAGGTGCATAAACGAAGCAGCAAATTTGAAATCTACGTCAAGATAACATAAAAAGCAGCAGCAATGACAACTCAATAACACCAATGGAGCATCCATGGAACTGTCAACCACAGACTCACTACAGAACCGTAACCCCAACAACCACCAATCAGGAGCCACAATAGCATACAAAGAAAAGACTCAAGAACACAAAGGGGAGACTTAAACCAGCCAATAAAAGTTTACGATAACAGAAAGGAGAATACATCTTATGCAAAAGAATGGAAAAATATCTTATGCGAAAGAATGAAAGCCAATAACAGATGTAGTGAAATATTTTAATGATCAAAGCAACAAGAGAAGAAAGGCTGATGAGATCACCAACGTTGCGAAGAGATAATTGCCCACCAACAACAAAATTTGCTAAACAATATAAGTCCGTGACCACAAGAGGGAGAAGAAGAAGAATAGAAGAAGACAAAATTTATGTAAAGAGCGATTACAAAAGGATAAGTTACGTGAATCTTACCTTCTTTCGCAAACAAAATCCAGAACTGATGGTCATAAGTGAAGAGTATAATATTGAGTTCGCGGGTTCGAGTCTTCCCCATCGCACATAATTTTTTGATTTGCAAATGTTTACAATATAGACGTTTACCTGGCAAACATTTGCAGCAAGAATAAACAGTTTGCAGATGTTCAATTCCTTCGCAAAGATGCTTACTTCCCAAATACCAGCGTAAAGGAGAAATGAATAGCAGTCTAGCCCAATTCTTCCAAGCCCATTAAAGTTCACCCAACAGTAAACAAAATATCAAGGCTTAAGTTTGCACAGAAGTTGTACAGTGGCGAATTTCTAATACAATTAGTTGGTCAGAGGCGTGAATTTGGAATTTCATTACTTCGCAAGATCTTTGATTATTTCGCAAAGAAGAGAGTTGGTGATTATTTCGCAGAGATATCTCGCAAAGAAATGACAAAAATTAAAGAAATGACAGAAATGAAAGAATTGAAAGAATAAAGAAACGCGAAAATTTCGCAGAGACGCGATTAAAATTTCGCAGAGATTAATAGAATGGGATGAACCTTTATGGCGTACACCCTAGTTCGCGAATAAAATTTCGCAACAGGCAAATGTAAACCCTAAAGTGCGTCATATAAGGGGGTATCTGTTTGCATGGCTCAGGGATAAGGTTATACCGCTGCTGGAACCTGAGTCATGGAGAGAAATGGATCCATCTCTTTGAGATACCTATCCAGGAAAGATACCTTGGATTTCCAACTATATAAGGTTATACCCTGGTTGGACGACCGAGGATCTCTCCTAAGGAGTGCAGAGTATGACCAAGGCGCCGAGGTACATGGTTGAGCCAAGGGTGCCCGGGGCGTACGAAACTACCCTGGCCATTCTTGGCAAGTCTTGGCTATGATGCACTCGGCCCGAAGAAAACTCCACTTAGGGTGCAGTCTCGTAACTATAAGCCATATAGGAATAAAGGATAAGAGGCTACGAAAACAACTGGTTGTTGTTAAGACTATATGGGAGGAGCTAGTCTTGTATGGACGATGTGCCCTCCTTGAAGGGGCAACCAGGGGGGAGATAAGGGCGGCACCCTCCATTAGGGAGCTGATAAGTGTTTAAAGACATCAATATCACGGGGCTTTACATTCGCAAGAACATTTAGGCCTGTCATATTATCGCGTGATAAATATTATACAAAGGCAAAGGCCAAGAAAAAAAGATAAGATGAGATCAATGGGTTTTTATATGAAAGTGTAAAGACGTCCTGCAATTTCATCGCAAGACGGCAATGTCATGGGCCTTTGTTTTCGCAAGAAAACTTAGTCCTATCATATTGTCGCAGAGAAATTGACAAAAAAATGATAAGGCAAGATCAATAGGTCTTTACATGCGAATGTAAGGACGTCCTGCGATTTTTTCGCAAATACAAAAATTGGCAAAATAAGACCTTTAACTAGGAAGGAAAAATAAGACCAATAAAATAATCTCAAACATTACCTATTTTCTTTTAAGAATGCAGGAAAGATTTATTCATCGCAAGAGAGATAGCAAGTACTATTTAGAATCTCTCAGAAATACTATTTTGAATCTCTCAGAAGTATTATTTATAATTTCTCAGAAGTATTATTCAGAGTCTCTCAGAAGGATTATTTGCATTTTCGCAGCACTATTCATAATTTCGCTGCACTATTCGCGGCACTATTTCAGGAGCACTATTCATAATTTCGCAGGGTTATTCATAAATTCGCAGATTATTCAGAGTCTCGCAGATTATTCAGAATCTCGCAGACATATTTAGAGTCTCGCAGACACATTCATAATCTCGCAGGAGATGTGATTATTTCGCAGAATGTGATTATTTTCTTAAAGAGATTGTCGCATGAGGCAGAGGCAAGATAAGAATAAAGAAACAATTCGTTCATTTAAGATTTTCTAAAGGATTATACCTTCATAGATAAAGAACAGAGGCAATTATGGATTACCAAGCAAACATTTTATGTTTTTTATCTTCTCGGCAAGAATCATTTCCAAAATGGACAAGAATTTTCACCAAAAATGAAGTAATAATTTAGCATGAATAGAGGAAATACTTATGACTTTCATTCAAGAACGGATACTTCTTATATTTTTAGGATTGAGTACTTCTTATATTTCTTCAAGGATATTTCGTAATTCGTATACTTCAAGAGTTGATACTTCTTATTTACTTCGCAAAGATCTGGAACTTCATAAAAAAATAAAGGCAAGTACGTACTTTTCAAGTCCAATATTCTTTCGCCCGTTCCGTCATCAGCAAAGATCAAAGACTACTACAACAACAGATTTTTTCTTAAAGATTGCTTTTCAAGCAATATTCAAGAAAAAAGAGGCAAGATGTAGGATCAGAATATCGCCACCTCAACATTCTTACGAAATTATTAACAACATTTTCGTGAGTTCTTCAACAACACACTGCGAGCATCGCAGAATAATTCAAAGAATGATGTAATAGGAAACGACAGCATAAAACACGAGAAAGATATGAAGATTTTGTGGTTGTAGAGAAATCTCGCGAGAATGAAGCGAGAGATCGCTAGAACAAGGCAGGAGCTCGAGAGAATATGGAGAAAGCTTGCGAGAGTGTGGAAAGGGATTCTAAAATAGGGGAAGTGTGAGCTGTCATCCATTATGTAAACACCTATATAAACAGGAGAGCAGGAGAGAGAAGAGGGGGAGAGACAATTTTAGTAAGAGAGAGAGAGAGAGATTTTGTAGAGAGATATTTTTAGAGAGAGAATGTATTTTTCTTTATCATCTTCTTCCCCAAAACTAGATCTAGAACTCCATTAATGGAGATTATCAATGTAAATAAAATGTAAATTTAAACAATCATAGTGAAGAATCATGGATGTAGATCATATTGATCGAACCATGTAAAAATTTGTGTGTCTATTTACAATTTTTAATATTTTAATCATCATTTTAATATCAAGTGAGTTTAGATCAAGAAATTATTATCAAGATATTACAAGGGGTGTGTTGTGGGAATTCCTGGAACTACACCTTGAGTAGTCCTTCGTCTTGTATGATGATCCCCATGGAGTTCTTGAGCTCAACTACACTTTTTATCCTAGTCTGAGACCTTAGCTATAAGACTAGAAAACAAGACTTTATAGTTTTGATTACTAACATTGACAAACATGCTTGAGATAGCAATGTATGCGAGTTCGACCGAGCAATGCTCTAACACAAGGGTTATGACACCGTCCTGGACAAGGGAGCTATGTTGATTTTTCCCTAAAAATTTTACAAGCCCGATCTTCCGCTGTTTCAACCGAGAAGCAAACTGTCTCACCCTAACAACTGGCCATGAAGGAGTTTCGCCGCCTTCCCGTTCCTCCTCCAAAGGCATGTCCCGAATGATCTTGCCAGCTTCGCAGAACATAAATTCAATTCTATTCAGTGCCTACCCATGAGAAGCAGACTGGTTTTCGCCGATTTTAATATTTTTCCCGGAGAGTTTGAGGCACGTTTGTCACTGGAAGATCCTATTATGCACTACGAAACCAAAAAAGGAGTTTAAATTTTCACCCTATCCAAACCAACAACCTACGGTAGGAGGAAGGCAAAATAAGAGGTAAACACGAAGATGATACTTGTAAATAATATGGGCACAATTCTATATGCGTAAACAAAAAAAATCAAGGCCATCTATTATATTCGGTAGAGCGGTGAGGTCCCGGAAAGTAAAGTTCTATATTAGCCACGAATTAAGGCGTGACATCAGGTTTTACTTAGAACCTATTCCACTAGCAAAAACAAGGAAGAGCCTCACGCCTGGACATGCGTGTTTGAGGCACACTCGCCCACGTTATTGCTTCTTTAACACCAGCAACGAGGTTTGAAAACAAACAAGCAGCGCAACCCTTTTAGGATTTGTTAGAGCATTTCTCGGTTGAACCCACCAAGCGTTGGTATGTCAAGTTTGGTTGTCATATTTTAGTGAAGAAAAACTCATTTAAGAGTCGCTTGATTTAAATGTACTAGAGTCAACTTCGTATATGTTAGCTTGAAAATATTAGGGTGAGACATTACAAGTATTGCGAAGACTTGAAGAAGTGAAAAAGTGCGGAGCTACAATGACAACATCATCCTTCCATTTGAGGTTAGTGATATTTGACTTGAACTATTCATTCCCTAACGTATATTTCAAGTCGTGCATATTAAAAACATAAAACTGCGAAGCATGAACACTCTAGATAGACATAGTATTAAGGAATGCAATATGAAGTTTCTTGCATAACCATTAAACTCTGTATATAAGACATCGACATAATCATATTGTGATTATGTATGAGGTGAGGATTTCATCCTAGGGAACAATGTTTACATGTGTTCTAAGGAAGTAAGTCCATGATATGTGTTGTGAACCGAAAAGGAAATCGCCAGGCGTTATTGGGGATGTTCTTCATTGCATATCTTATGAACGACCAATATGTGTGATTAGTATAACCGCTCACGACTTGTTTGTGTTCTTGGTAGAATCATTCACATGAGGCCTGACTTATATATTGGTATGACTTTATTAGTGAAACCGATCTTAAGTAATCACATGGGGTATGATCGGGTTGTGTATGTCTGAACTTATTACTCGGAAGATGGGAACCGATCCTAGTACCTAGTCAGTCGTATCTTTGGTAAGCTAGTGTAATTATGTACCATACTCACATGGAGGTAGAACCGAAACTTGTTTTGGTATAACCGTAAATGAGTTGTGATTGAGTGGTACTTGATCAATCACGTAGTTCTTGAAAGTTAGATGAACCAATTCTAAACTTGTTTGGAAGTGTGGTAAATCGGTTTCAAGTGAGCAAGCATGGAAAAGGCTTGCAAGAGTAAGATGTCGTCACTCTTTGAACACGGTGCATTAATGCTTATTCTATTTTGTTCAAAGATATTCCTTAACGGCTAAGAAGGAAGTAAATCCCAAGATCGAATTTAAATAAGTTAAGAATCTTTTTAATCAAGGGTTTTTAATTATATATGGAAAATAAGAATTAGTAATGTGCATTTGCTAATTAAAGATTTTCCAAGGAGATTTCGATCATTATTTTTGGACAATGCATATACAGGAATTATTAAAACCGAATTTGGTGTAGTAATGAAAAATATCTTGAGAATATTTTCAGTTTTGGAAATTCCTTGGCGTCCAAACTTCCTTGTCTATAAATACTTTGAGTTTGCATTCCTAGAAAACTAATCCTACGTAACCTAGACTTACTCTTTTGTCTTTGTTACTGGTGAAGCCGCCTATCGGAGAGGAGAGTAATCTAATTAGGTGAAATCTCTTACGACCGCTCAATTTAAAGTCTTCTTTGGGATTGAGAAGCTCTAGCGCGACCCGTTGGTGAGAAACTAGATATTGCGGTTTATCTTTAGTTTTCGTATTGATTTGATTGACTAATGGTGGTTGAACTTTGATTGCACCTAGTTTGTTTATGCTTGAGAATCTTCTATTCTGATATAAGATTCACTCAAACTAGTTCAAGGTTTCGACAGGGATATTTAGACTGTTGTTAGATCTAAAAACGATCTTGTGATAATCCATTATTAACAGAATCTGTTCTATGTGTGATTAATCACAAGAGATTCAAGTAGTTGTGTGCAGGTATTGAAGATCTAAGAATATTTGAAGACAAAGAATATATTGAAGATTTCTAACTTGGCTTTTACAATCTTTGGTGTGTACAATACTTGTTTGGGAAAAAAAGGATCCAATTAATAATCAGTTTATCCTTGTGGTAGATTGGATTGATTAATTGAGGAAGATCGGAATCAACACATATCACTTGGTTGAAAAGTGTTGTTGGCTTAATCTTAACGATTGCCTTTGGGTGATTGAACATAAGATAAATCTTGGAACCTGGCAAAGGAGTTTATGTTAAGATAAACAAGGGAAGCTTTGTGCAACTCATATCACTTGGTTGAAGAGAGTTGATACCAAACAGATTTGTTGTTCCTTTACTGTTTGGAATATGAACCAAAGGAATTAGTCCAAGTACGTAACTTGTTTACAGGTTGGAGGCGTGGGAATACATATGGAACTAGTTGAACTATAGTTTTAGTTGTTTGGTGTCAACTATACGAAGTTTTCTTATTTTGTATAGCGGATTAATCCTGAGAGTATTCAATTCTGGACTAGGTCCCGGAGTTTTTCTGCATTTGCGGTTTCCTCGTTAACAAAATCTTCCTGTGTCATTTACTTTATATTTCCGCATTATAATTGTTTTATTATAATTAAAGTAAATTTCACAAACATTAATTCTTATTTACTTGATACGTGAACCCTATTGAGTTTGGTTAAGTCCGAACCTTTGTATCAAGTAAACAAACTTTGTTATTGTATTGTCTCGATCTCGTATCCATAGAAGATCACACAAAGTGTGAACTGATTTGTTGTATTATCTCGACTCAGTCCATAAACAATCACTTTTGGGGGAAAGGACTTATAGGAAGGAAAATTTATAGCTTAAGGTATATTTGGGGTACCATCGCCTATTTAATTGGTATCAGAGCAGGCAAACACGAAAAGATCTAACAATCTGTGTTTGGTGCGATCCATCCTATAATAATTGAATTCATGTATGATTCAGTTAACGTTAAGCAAGAGTATGACTACTCAAAGGTTGAAGATGTTACTACTTTGTTGACTCATTATCCAGGAGTTGAAAAAACATTTGTGTCTTTATTTGGTGAAAAAGAAGATGCTGATAAAGAGTTGGTAAAAGTCCTAAAGCCTATAAAATCTTTGTCTTCTAAATTGATGATTTTAAAGACAGAGTCAAATCTTCTTAAACGGGAGATCGGAAATAAATACAGTCAACTGGATAGTCTGGATGAAGAGAATATGAATCTCACTGTCAAACTAGAAGCTCTTGTTAATTCTATTGATAAAGAGACGGGTTGACTCTGACTAATGATGATGTTGTTTTAGTCACATCTGAAACAGATCAAGATGATGGTAGTTTACCGAACTACATAAAGTCAGAAGAGGATGAGAAACAAGCTTCTATATCTACTGATGATCAAATGAAATCTTGTCCAAAGGAAACTTTGAACCGATTCCATGATAATAATCTTAAGGAATACACTTTTCAGTCACTTGACAGGAAACTTATACTTCTTCAACATACGGTGGTAAAAATTTTGAAGCAAGTTTCTTGTCTTAAAAAACCGAAAGATCATTCCTCAGTAGAAAGACAAATTATACCACAAAGATCAACTCAAAATTAGAGGACAGAGTTGACAATAGCTTCTGGAAGAAGATTCATCCTCATCCATATCGAAACAATTCTTGTTTTGATGAAGAACGATTCCAGAAGGAAGGGAAAGAGAGAATCTATGCCAAAAGAAACAATGAGGGATCTCCAATAATTGTTTCAGATAATCATACTGATGTGAATCATAAGGAATTCCTTAAAATAAGAAAATCTTATGAAAATCTCATTGAAAGAATTAAGAAAGATCTATCAGTCTCTGAGAATTCTCACATCGGTACAGTTTCTCCACATGATCATATCTCTAGAGTTAGAAAAGATCATCGTCTTGGGAGAAAATATATTGGGCATAAATTCCCTAAGAGAAACATGAACGATGTTTCTGATAGTTAATATAAGCTTGAAAAATCTTATTCTGATGTAACTTAGTTATATCAGAGGTGTGCACTCTCATCCCAATCCGTGCCCTAAGATGGATGAGAAAAGCACATAAAGAATAATGGCACATGTTAATGGTAGTTCCCATTTACGGTAATAGAAGATATTTAAGGAATACCTTTTAGGTCTCCTCTTCAATAAAAGGAGAAGTTCGAAAACATGATTTGTATTTTCGAAGAACTATTGTTTTCTTAGGCTTAACATCACTCCTTGAAGGATGTCTCCTATAAATCGCAGTATTACAAGGAGTGATAGAAGGGAAGCTTGAATAGTAAGGAACTGTCAAGGGTTTGTCCCATGTCGAAAAATCAGGAAGATTATCTCAAGAATCGAACCTGATTCTACCTCTAATAGGGTTCAAGAAGAATCATGTCTTTTTGCTATCGATGATTCAGAGTTTACCAAGTGTTTTTCAACAGATGGTATGAATGAGTTTGAAGAACTCATAGGAAATCTCTGCATCCTGGTTCAAAATTGGGATAAAATAAAAGATAAAATTCAAGAACTGAAAAGTGAATTTGGAGATTTTAAACTTCAACTTGAAGAAGCAAGAGGAGTTCTCTCTGAACTAAAGGTTATTGTTGAAGAGCTTGAGAAACAAGAAGTGGTTGTTTACAAGTCTCTTGAGACATGCTTTAACAGTTTGAACACTGAATAAACATCGATGAACAACACGAGCACCACTAGAGATTAAGTTATATGCTGAAATACTTAATCTAGAAAACTAGACATCAATTTTTAATTGCTTTCATTGATTGTATAAGTCTATTAAATAAAAAAAACTATATTATGAATAAATTTATTTGATTTATAATTTTTCTTGTGATAGTTTTTGATTTACATAGCCAGTACTTTAACACTTTATTTATTTGCTACATATGTGTATGGGATGTTTGATTTCGGTTTTATTACCTTGATATTCAATCTCATAATATGTTGTGAACCCTTATGGTTTGGGTGACTTTCTGATTTAGCAGGATTAATTTCTAGCCCAAGTTGGTGGGATTTATCAAAGGATCATGAGGGATTCCTGTATAAACAATATGTGAAAAAGTCACAATATGTTAAATCGGTTTTGGTTTAGCATAAAAGCATATGTGTTTCGACGGTTTTCAACTTTTGCTTGCAATTGTTAAAACCGATTTACAACCTTTCTCTGGTAAAGGTTAGTAGTTGTTATTCTTTTGTTTTTGGCATGAGAATGACAACATGATAGTATTTCGATATCAATTCTCCCAGAAGAAGAAAGCGATGGAATCATATTTGGAGAAGTTGGATGCGAAATTGAGGTAACAATCTTGTTAGTTAATTGTTTTCCTGTTTTAAGAAAATCCTATTTTTATTTGATATATATATATTTCTTTTGCTTAAAAGAAATTTTTGGTACAATTGATGTGTTTATTCCATTATGTATGTATGGATGTTTGTGTGATTCAATTGTTTCCGGTTAAGTAAAACTTTTGTTATCTTGCTTTGTTGTGTGATATCAATAGTTTAGGCTTACAAAATATGGTGCAATTGCGGTGCTTTAATGTCTATGTTATTCAATTTCTTCCAGTTAAGTAAAACAATGGTTATTTTTCCTTATTGTGTAGTATTAATTGTTTAAGCTTACAATATTTCGGTACAATAATGAAACTTTGGTTTATATATGTTGTTTCTATTGTATCCAGTTGAGGTGAATAATTATGCAAGTTGATTTATTGGTTTGTATAAATTATTTATGGCTTAACGAATGAATATGTTGACAAGACGAGTTATTTAGTCCAACTCAATTCCGGATAAGCTAAGCTAAGTTAATTCTGATCTTAGTTAGACTTATCAAAGTGGAGGTTTCAGTTATTCAAGTCTAGCCGAAAGCATAAACAAGGAAATGCTAGTTAACTAACCTAGTATTTGGCTTGTTTGAAATCTAAAGGTCTAAGTTATATGGATAATTAGAACCTGGTGAGAAAAATGAAGTTTATCTTTGTTTTGGTCTTATCGAATAAAGTTGTTGTATTTATACAATCGGTTTAGCAAAGGGACTAAGTTGATTAGTTGATTTTTGGTTTTCTAAATTAGTTGGAAAAATTGCTTAGGGAAATTATTTCCATGATAACATATCAAACGTAATTACTTGTAGTTTCGGTTTTGATATTGGTTATCAAAAATGGTGTGTAAAACCCTCGTGCTTGACTCAATAGGTTGCAAGTGTTTTTGAGATTTGTAAGATCCTTTCCGTGTTGTCCTTTATTTGTTCGCTTCTTTGTCATTTTTGTGACAAAAAGGGGGAGAAATATATGGAGTAAACAAGTGATGATGGTATTAATTTATGGTTGATTGGTGTCACTAGGGAAGAGGACAATGGTGCTTGAACGTTTATCTAACGAATGAGGAAAAGCATAGACTAAGGGGGAGTAACATATCATGTGAATGTGATAACAAAGATGTGCGGATTGAAAATCTACCTAGCTCACCTTTAGGGGGAGTATAAGCTTTGTTATTATAGTGCAGTTGCTGCATTTTTAAGGATTGAATGAATGCAGGTTATGTGCTGTGGGTTTGGGAATCAAGCGTATGTGTAATGAATTCTTGTAATTTGTTTATCCATATGATTGTAAGAATTTTGTCACTAAAATTGACAAAGGGGGAGATTGTTAGAGCATTTCTCAGTTGAACCCACCAAGCATTGGTATGTCAAGTTTGGTTGTCATATTTTAGTGAAGCAAAACTCATTTAAGAGCCGCTTGATTTAAATGTACTAGAGTCAACTTTGTATAGGTTAGCTTGAAAGTATTAGGGTGAGACATTACAAGTATTGCAAAGACTTGAATAAGTGCGGAGCTACAACGACAACATCATCCTTCCACTTGAGGTTAGTGATATTTGACTTGAACTGTTCATTCCCTAACGTATCTTTCAAGTTGTTCATATTAAAAACATAAAACTGCAAAGCATGAACACTCTAGATAGACATAGTATTAAGGAATACAATATGAAGTTTCTTGCTTAACCAGTAAACTTTGTATATAAGACATCGACATAATCATATGAATGCTATTGTGATTATGTATGGGTATGAGGTGAGGATTTCATCCTATAGAACAATGTTTACATGTGTTCTAAGGAAGTAAGTTCATGATATGTATAGTGAACCTAAAAGGAAATCGCCAGTTGTTATTGGGGTTGTTCTTCATTGCATATCTTATGAACGACCAATATGTGTAATTAGTATAACCACTCACAACTTGTTTGTGTTCTTGGTAAAACTATTCACATGAGGCCTGAATTATGTATTGGTATGACTTTTATTAGTGAAACCGATCTTAAGTAATCACTTGGGGTATGATCGGGTTGTGTATGTCTGAACTTATTACTAGGAAAAGGGGAACCGATCCTAGTAAGAGGTGCAGTGCATCACAAGGGGAACCAATCCTTGTATGAGGTGCATCAAGGTTTATGAAAGAAAGGGGAACAAATCATATGAACATGTGCAACACGTTTTTGGGAGTGGGGAACCGATCCTATGGACATGTGCAGTGCATACAAGTTAGATACCAAATATATGTGGGGAACCAATCCTAGTACGTGGTCAGCTGTATCTTTGGTAAGATAGTGTAACTATGTACAATACTCACATGGAGGTAGAACCGAAACTTATTTTGGTAGAACCGTAAACCCATGAGTTGTGATTGAGTGGTACTTGATCAATCACATAGTTCTTGAAAGTCAGATGAACCAATTCTAAACTTGTTTGGAAGTGTGGTAAATCTGTTTCAAGTGAGCAAGCATGAAAAGACTTGCAAGAGTAAGATGTCGTCACTCTTTGAACATGGTGCATTAATGCTTATGCTATTTTGTTCAAAGATATTCCTTAACGGATAAGAAGGAAGTAAATCCCAATATCGAATTTAAATAAGTTAAGAATCTTTTTAATTAAGGTTTTTTAATTATATATGGAAAATAAGAATTAGTAATGCACATTTGCTAATTAAAGATTTTCCAAGGAGATTTCGATCATTATTTTTGGACAGTGCATTCACGGGAATTATGAAAACCGAATTTGGTGTAATAATGAAAAATATCTTAAGAATATTTTCGGTTTTGGAAATTCCTTGGTGTCCAAACTTCCTTGTCTATAAATACTTTGAGTTTTCATTTCTAGCAAACTAATCCTACGTAACCTAGACTTACTCTTTTGTTTTTGTTACTATGAAGCCGCCTATCAGAGAGGAGAGTAATCTAATTAGGTGAAATCTCTTACGGCCGCTCAATTTAAAATCTTATTTGGGATTGAGAAGCTCTAGCGCGACCCGTTGGTGGGAAACTAGATATTACGGTTAATCTTTAGTTTTCGTATTGATTTGATTGACTAACGGTGGTTGAACTTTGATTGTACCTAGTTTGTTTATGCTTGAGAATCTTCTCTTCTGATATAAGATTTACTCAAACTAGTTCAAGGTTTCGACAGGGATCTTTAGACTGTTGTTAGATCTAAATACGATCTTGTGATAATCCATTGTTAACAGACTTCGTTATGTGTGTGATTGACCAAAAGGGATTCAAGTAGTTGTGTGTAGGTGTTTATTGAAGATCTAAGAAGATTTGAAGACAAAGAAGATTTCTAACTTGCCTTTTACAATCTTTGGTGTGCACAATAATTGTTTGGGAAAAAGAGGATCCAATTAATAATCGGTTTATCCTTATGGTAGATTGGATTGATTAATTGAGGAAGATCGGCACCAACACATATCACTTTGTTGAAGAGTGTTGTTGGCTTAATCTTAACGATTGCCTTTGGGTGATTGAATATAAGATAGATCTTGGAACCTGGCAAAGGAGTTTGTGTTAAGATAAATAAGGGAACCTTTGCGCAACTCATATCACTTGGTTGAAGAGAGTTGATACCAAACATATTTGTTGTTCCTTTACTGTTTTTAATACGAACCAAAGGAATTAGTCCAAGTACGTGACTTGTTTACAGGTTGGAGGCATGGGAATACATACAGAACTAAGTGAACTATAGGTTTAGTTGCTTGGTCTCAAATATACGAAGTTGTATTATTTTGTATAGCGGCTTAATCCTGAGAGTATTCAATTCTGGACTAGGTCCCGGGGTTTTTCTGCATTTGCGGTTTCCTCGTTAACAAAATCTTACCTTGTCATTTACTTTATATTTTCGCATTATCATTGTTTTATTATAATTAAGTAAATTGCACAAACGTTAATTCCTATTTACTTGATACGTGAATCCTATTGAGTTTGGTTAAGTCCGAACCTTTGTATCAAGTAAACACACTTTGTTGTTATATTGTATCGATCTCGTATCCATAGATGGTCACACAAAGTGTGAACCGATTTGTTATATTGTCTCGACTCAGTCCATAGACAATCACTTTCTGGGAAGGGACTTATAGGAAGGAAAAGTTATAGCTTGAGGTATATTTGGGGTACCCTCTCCTTTTCAGGATTTCTATTCGAGGTACGCCTGGAAAGAGGCAACCGGACCCGCAATAGCAAACCCCATGGTTTTAACAAGTCCACGCACAATCTATGTCAAGACGGGCCAAGTCAAGTCACACCGAGCCGAGCCAAGTCATTCCAAGCCGCACTGATCCAATCCATGCCTGAACCACGCCAAGATGAGTCGCGCCTCACCAAGCCAAACCAAGTCACGCCTAAGCTAAATCCCATTTCTGGTCACACCAACACCTTACTGAGCCAGCCTCTGCGTAATGATGTAAATAGAATTCATGCAAGGCCGCCGACACAAGGATCACGGATTCTCAAAAAAAAAAAAACTCTCGAAAAAGGTCAGACAAATCTTCCTAGCCATCTTTCACGGCTCACTGCTCTGATTCTGTCCTTGTCTGTCACCATCTTATGCTTACCTCACAACAATGCTCATGTTCCGAGCTAAGCAAGAGACGTAATGTTGATGGTGGTTTTTAGCCTAGGGATAAAATCGTAAAACCGGATATCTGACATGACGTCACTATGAACAATAGAGCATTTATTGAACCAATCAACGTGCTTACATAAGAATTACCAGGGTACCTTTTTTTTATATATACATGCGTCATGTTCCACGGCAGAATTCTTAGTATTGACTGATATCACCTCTGTATATGCATAACCTTAATTCTCTCATCGTGCCAGTGGAAAACCATGCCAGCCACGTCCCTGCGCCAAGGCATGCCAACCATGCCAACCGCGCCACTGTGCCAATGAAAAACCATACCAGCCGCACCACCGTGCCAATGGCACACCATACCGGACGCGTCTTTGCGCCAAGGCATGCCAACCATGCTAGCCGCACCATCGTGCCAATGGAAAACCATGCCAAACACGTCCCTGCGCCAAGGCATGCCAACTATGCCAGCCGTACCACTGTGCCAATGGAAAACCATGCCATCCACGTCTCTGCACCAAGGCATGCCAGCCGCACTCTCGTGCTAATGGAAAACCATGTCAGTCACGTCCCTGCACCAAGGCATGTCAACCACGCCATCCACGTCCCTGCGCAAAGGCATGGAAACCATGATAGCTGCACCATCGTGCCAATGGAAAACCATGCCAGCCTCACCACTGTACCAATGCCAAACCATGCCATCCACGTATATGCGCCAAGGCATACCAACCATGCCAGCTGCACCATCGTGTCAATGCCAAATCCATGCCGGCCTAAACTATGTCGTTGGCTACCGTAAGGGTTGCAACGATCAACAAACACCCTTCCACCTGATATGCAGATCTCGGCCCTCCAAGTTTGCCACAAAAAATGCATGGAAAACTTCCGTCCCAAGGTCAAATAACACGGTTTGCACCTAAACCCTAATTTGGCAGCGCCCAATCTATGGCAAAGCCATTCCGACCTAAACTATGCCGCTGGAAACTAGAAGGGTTGCAACGATCAACGACCACCCTTCTACCTAAGATACATATCTCTGCCCTCCAAGTTTTCCACCAAAAATGCATGGAAAACTTCCGGACCAAGGTCAAATAATACGGTTTGCACCTAAACCCTAATTTGGCCGCACCCACTTTATGGCAAAGGCATGCCGACCTAAACTATTCTGCTGGATACCAGAAGGGTTGCAACGATCAAAGACCACCCTTCCACCTGAGATGCAGATCTCGACCATCCAAGTTCGCCACTTAACGCATGGCAACTTGTGCCCCAAAGCCAAACGCCACAGTTTGCACTAAACCCTAGTTTTGGCCGCGCCTATACCATGCCAGCCTTTCCTTCACGTCACTAGCTTCCAAAACGAAGGGTTGCAACGATCAACGACCACACTTCCATCTAAGATGCACATATTAACCGTCCAAGGTCACCAGATAACACGTGGAAACTTGTGTCCCAGCGCGAAGCCTTAATTGTGGTCGCGCCCAAACTACGCCAAGACCCTAGCTTTTGGCCGCGCTTAACTATACCAAAATCCTAGCTTTCCAGCCATACTATACCAAAATCCTAGCTTATCTTTGAGATGCAGATCTCGACCATTCAAGTTCGTCACTTAACGCATGACAACTTGCGGCCCAAATCCAAAACATCACGGTTTACCCCTAAACCCTAATTTTGGTCGCGCCTATTCTATGGCAAAGCCATACCGACTCTACCATGGCCACTGTCATGTCACCATGCCGCACATAACACCATGCTACATATTTTCCCATAAAAGCACTCGATATATCTAACACATGTCACAAACTGGGGGATGCTCATAAAGGGTATCGGTTTGGCGGTTTACAGCGTGCGGTGTACACTATGCCCGTTACAAGTAAGTGTCACAAGAATGAGTCGGTTAGTAAATACAATGAGTAATGGTGAAATGTTTCTTTCATTATGGAACATCAATTACAGACGTTACCCGTTACCACATCCTTCCACTTTACTCAGCCGTTTCTATTTATTACGAGACCAGAGTATGTTTGGGTTACGACTTGTATAAATAGGTCTTGGCTATTTCATCAGAACAACAAGTTCTCATCAGGAGCATACAACACTCAGAAAACAATTTGCTAACTTTTCCCTCTGTTAGCTTCCCGCTTTCTGATACAAGTCGTAAAACTACTACTCTTCCAGAATCAACTATTCTGGTCTCAAAACACTCTTCGCTTCCCTCCCCAAAACCAACCCTTCTCCTTCACTTTGTGACCGAAGCAAGTCTATAACGGCCATTTCTTAGTTTAGGCCACAGATTGATATCTCGAATCTAAAGTACTCCCTTGATGTACATTGTTTAGGGTTTGGACTCATTTCTCACCCACAACACATGAAATTATCGAAACCAACAGAAACTGTTTTCACCCTCAAACAGAACTATATAGCCACAGTTTGTAATTGAATTCCTTAGTTTATAAAGATAAGTTCACAAACATCGTTTTTATACATAACCTACTCAAGTTCGCGGAATTAAGTTCCCGGACGAAGTTCACAAACTCCAGCAAAAATTCCCAGGTTTGAGAACTTTGCCAGTTCGCAGACTGGGTTTGTGAACTGAGTTCACGGACTTAGATCACGCACTTCTCCGGTTCACTTGATCAACAAAGTTCGCAAACTTTGGTTCAAGGAATAGGACTTATACATATATGTGTTTCCACAATAATGATTATATCCTCCAATGGTTATATAGTCTAAACTCTCATTTCAATCATTGAAACATTCTCAGATGACGTTATATGGTTGTTATTCACAAACCATTTTTCGCCAAAGCAAATTTCAAAGTGACTGAAACATAACATGACTTTTATCACTAGGTAAAAATGAACTTGGCTAAAGCGAAAGCTTTACCAACACATATTTCGAGAAATAGTTAGGCGAGATATACTCGGCTCGAAATACCAAATGTGTATAATCTAATAATTCTATATAGAAAAACGATTTTTGTCTCAAGATAGGAGATAAATAGACTTTTGAGTGATAGATAAGTTCAAGTCTCCACATACATTTTAGTCGATGAAGATCCACCAGTTACTTGAGTAGTCCTTCGTCTTGTATGATGATTACCATGGAGTTCTTGAGCTCAATTACACTTTCTATCCTAGTCCGAGACCTTAGCTATAGTAGACTAGAAATCAAGACTTATAGTTTTGATCACTAAAATTGACAAACATACTTGAGATAGCAACGCATGCGAGTTCGACCAAGCAATGCTCTAACAAACTTGTAGTATGCTAGAGTCTGTAGCGGATTAATAAAGTGTGGTGTTGAAATATAGACTAGGTCCCGGAGTTTTTCTGCATTTGCGGTTTCCTCGTTAACAAAATTTCTGGTGTCTGTGTTATTTCTTTTTCGCATTATATTTTCTATATAATTGATATAACACAGGTTGTGCGTAGTTCAATCAATTGGTAAATCCAACCCTTAGTTTTTAATTGAAATTGATTGACACTAGAACATTGGTCTTTGGTATCGTTCAAGTTATTTATCATAATAATCAAGCTCGTGGATTTCTATCTATTTGATTTTCTAATTACGTTGTGAAACATAGATATAACTAGGGCTGGCAACGGATAGATATCCGGAGGATATTGGCAGTTCCGATAAGGTTAAGGTTAAGGATTATCGGATATCCGGTATCCGATAATATCCGGCGGATACCAAAATTCTAATTCGATAAGGTTAAGGTTAAGTTATCGGATATCAGATTTTTATCCGATAAAATCTGGTATTCCGGTAACTTGGAAAAAACCTAAAAACTTGAAGAAAAAAAATAGAGCCTGTCTTTTTAAGTTCAAAATATTCAGTAAAAAGTACAAACCCACATAAGCATAATGTTTAGAGTTTACTCCCAGTCTAGTGAATGCAAAAGAAAGTACACAACAGGCTACAATAAAGCCAAAAAATAAAAAAATAACAATGTCTCCCAGTCTTAGTGTGATCTTGCTTGGATTCCTGGCATGTTTCATAATTGCATGAATTTCACTTCAGTCGACGATTTCCATATCTGTATTCACAAATCACAAATAATCACTTGATAAGAAAATTATGACATCCAACATTTCAGTACCTCAAAGCTTTCACCATTATAAGCAACAGTGCAACACACATACCCACATGCTAACCAAGCAAAAGATATGCAATCTAAAAAGTGACTACAAAATCTGGAGGTATAATACTAGTATTGTATTATATTGTAAAGACTGAGTCAGACATTTTACTCATCCAACAATGCTTATAAAATTGACTCACAATGGTAACAAGGCACAAAACCCTATTTACAGAGGTAACCAAGCTTTCACCACTTAGTGTGTTCCTATTTCACAACCTCCCCTCTAACTTTACAACACTTGTGCCCTTAAAACCCTTCCAATCCTAAATTTCCCTCAAATTATCTAACCCCTGACAAAATATTCAATTTTCATTTACACATTATTCTTTCCTTCAGTATGACATTGCATCCAAAGATTTAACAAAGATATGATGGTGACTAACAAAGAGTTAAACAACATATATGTACAGAAATCAACTGTAAAGACCCGCAATCTTTTCAACACTATTAGACTAGTCAAGAGACGTCTTAGCCGCTTATTACTCGATTAGTATAACTCGAACGTTAATTAGTAGAAATTAATCTAACAATGATCTAGATACGAAACTAGTACCGTTGGATATATCTCGAAAAGTTACGTGGAATGGGCTACTCGAACGTGCCATTCGGATAACGAACGAAGAAGATATTAATAAATTTGTTTGAAGGGTAGAATTGTCTTTTTGTCAAAACACCAGATGGCGGCCATATCTGAATCATTGGGTGTATCACTAAATTTGGCCTGGTCTTATCGACACCAAACCGATAATATAAACTCGTGTCTTCTTTCCCTTCTTATTTCTTCTTCTTATTCCATTTCTTTTTTCATCTCCTTCTTCCACTGTTCTTCTTCCCCTGCGAGATTGAGAGTTGTTTGAGAGAGAGAGACGATCGATGAGTTAAAATAGATGAATTCAAAGATATTGTTGATGATTTGATGAAGAGATGAGAGTAGTATTGATTTTTGGTTATCGGTTAAAGAAGTTAGGGTTTTTGGTGAAATGAAGTTATGGAAGACTTGATTAACTAAAAGAGAATTTGAGTAGTTGGTGGTAAAAAAAAATGGGGTCGATGTTTAGTTGAAGTATGAAACTGATTTAGTTATGAATCGGAGAGTTAATGTTTCATGTTTTTCCCCAAATTGAGAAATTAGGGTTCGTAAGATGAACTCAGAGAAGGTATGGGGGATTAAATTGAGAGTCTATGGTATGGATTAAATATGGGTTTGATTAAATTGAAGATTCGTATTAATACTTTGAGTCAGAGTATGAGAAGAAGAGATTTAGAATTATCTTAGTGTTCTCTGAGCGGTGATGAAGATGGTGGAGATTAAAAGAAGAAAAATAGAATCAAGAACAGTTGGTGGTGGTGATGATTCATGTGTTGATTCAAACTCATAATAAAGGGTAAGTTAATTTATAGATTCTTCTACTTTGAATTTGTCTAAGTAGAGTTGAGTAAGAAAGTGATGGAGTTATCACTGGTGTTGAATTGGTTGATGTTTGACCAAAGCTGGTTTGAGGTAATTACCATCTCAGTGACTTAGTAAAGTTGTTAAATTCAATTAATGAGTTTATAAGATATGGATATTTATAAGTATGTAATGAAGATGAAGCTTCTAATTTACAGTATTTTAATGAATGGTATTATGTATAGTCTCAACTGAAATTGCAGAGAAGTTTATGGGATTGAGGATGAATATAGTTACAGATGAGTTGTAAGATTGTTGAATTGCATAATTATAGGACTGGTGGATGTCTGGAATTGGAATTGAAGGGAGTTAATGCAAATGGAAATTCTGCTGAGATTGTTCTAGTGGTGATGTTTTTTTGTTGGAATTAATTTAGTGGTGAACTATATATGGATTGCAGATGTTATGAATTGGTTTAGATGAATGTTTTAGGATTTTGTAGCTGGGTAATGCTGGGGTTGAGTTCTGGTGATATAGATCTGTATGTGAATCGTGTTTGTAATAGATGAACTGAATTGATATTGATTGGAGTTGACTGAGATGGATTAGAAAGAGACTGAGTCTGAATGGTAATTGAGATTACATCTTGTAGTTTGTGATGCAGTCGAGTTTTGCTCAGCTGATAGTGGTAATGACCTTCAAGTGTGGATGTTAAAGTTGTGTGATAGTTAATGGGAAAGGAATTGTAATGCTTTGATGTCTTCATTAATTGTTCGGGAAATAAGACTTTCCATTTGATTGTTTGGAAACTGAGAGTTTCCATCTGTGGTATATAGGATACTGCTTCTTCATTTATACCTACTCACTTTTATTGAAATAACTAGGTACGGGACGAGTTACCATATAGCTATCTAGGCACGGGATGTGTCGCCATATTAGTAAATTCTTTGGAAGGAGTTAAATCCATATACATGATTGTTTACCTATGTGAAATTGGTTGCATTTCAGTGCTTAGGGAAAACATGAATTGTTTTCAAATCATTTTCAATGATTACATGAAAGTTAAATGTTATTCCTAATGGGCACCCCTTTTAGGGATGATGTGCTAACCCATTCCCACTCTCAATTTCAGAGACAGATCAGAGTTGCACAACGGAAGCTTCAAGGAGTTTAGTCTGTTATTTGGTTAACTTCTGCTATGTTTATTATGTTGCATATTATATTTGTAAGACAAATGACTATTGTATATGTATCATTTGAGAGGAGTTCTTGTATATATATTTCTGAACAGGGCTAGTTTTGGGTTAAGTTTTGCAGAAGATTTCTTATTTGAATGTTTAAGTAAATAATTTAGATTCTTAGTGCCTCTTTAATTAGTTAATCTCTTGGATTAGTCAGCTGCTAGCTTAGGGGGCGCTACATCAATCAACAGTTATTATGACATTGCATCCAACACATGCAAAATTTAATTGACATTGTACTAGTAAGAACCCAATTGTACTCACAGAAGAAATTTGGAGAATTTTGAAGTTGGATATAGACAGGGTACCCCCAAATTGATGAAAGTCATGAAAAGGGACAAAGAACTAAGCAAGGGAAAAGAAGATTTACCTGCATCAAAGAAGCTTGTCAGCCAATCACTTAAGCATAGCAATGCTTGGACTAATTATGGACTTAATGAAGCTCGGCGTGTTGTTAGAACCCTTCCACCATCGTTGAACATGGACTCTGATGCTACAATTGTCACCGGAACAACCAAAAAATCCCTTGCTATCTTTGATAAAATTGGATACTTAGCGCCACTTAGCTTCCACCAACTTAATATATCAAAAATTGTATTCATCTTGGGGTAACACAGTTGGAAGAATTGGTTCTTCTAACTACGTCTTTAACTCAGATTTCTGAACATCATATTCATAATTTTCCAACAAAAACGTAGCTTAATATGGGATAGTTGTACCTGGGCCACTTACATCCATGCGAGAGACAGAGTTGCTAAAGAAAGCAGGAGTTGAAGTGTTGTTTTGAGATTCATATGCCTTAACAAATTTGGTCAAGTCTATTCTGAACTTCTCATACTCAACTGATGCACGTTCATTATCCCCAAAAATTATCTTATATGTGAACCTTACCCATTTTTCCTTATACCTTGGATATAAACCACTCCAATGCTTAAACTTTTCTCTCAATTTCAACCCCATTTTTTTGACATACTCAAATATACTATCTTCCCAATTTCTGATGCTTTGGTTAATTTTATATACCCCATTGTAATAAAGATTCGCAGTTGGATACTTAATACCTACAAACTCAGTTGAAATATTATTAAAAACCTCTAATAATTACAAATTTATATTCCTTGTTCCCATTGCTCACTTGATGGCAGAATATCGAAGTCATAATAGAACTCACTAAGTATTTCAAAACCTTCTCGCAATTTAATTGCATTATTAAGCATCGTAAAAGTGGAGTTCCACCTTGTGTCCACATCTAAACTAACTTCTCCGGACAATCTACATTGTGTCGATGCTATTTCAAATTTCTCTTTCCTAGCTTGTGAAGACTTTACATACTTAACACAATCTCTAATACCCTCTATAAACTCAATAGCTAATTTCATGCCATACAATACAATCAAATGCAATATGTAGTTTCTACACCTCATGTCAAACAATTTTCCTTGAAGCAACAAATAATTCTTACTATCTAGCCACTTAATAAGATTTCTCATCATAACACCATTAGCTGGAGCATTATCAGCAGTCAAAGCGAAAAACTTCCTATCAATGTTCCATTCCAATGTGCAAGTTTTGATAAAATCGGAGAGAACATCTCTTGTATGCGGTGATGCACTACAATGTAAGCTAAGGTTTTGGCAATCAAATTCCACTCATCATCTATAAAATGGCATGTAACACAACAATAACCATCTTTAGTGTGTTTGGCAGTCCACATATCAGTTGTGAGACTACATTTGGAAGTCAAATTCTCTAATTTTAATTGAAATTCATCTTTCATTTCAGAATAACACCTTAACACATCAGCTTTACTTGTATTCCTACATGGCATTCTCGCAGCAGGGTTCAAAGACTTAACAAACTCTCTAAAATAGAAATTCTCAACCATGTTAAGTGGGTGATCATGTTTAGCAATCATTCTACCAAGGCAGTTCCTAGTAACTATTGGATCATACTTGTAATTAAGTAATTTAACTTGGTTAGTACTTGTTTTTTTAACTGCAGTGGTAATCTTCATATGGCCTGGCTTGTTTTCAGGCTTCTTGGGGCAGCTTTTTAGATGTTGAGCCAAGCGGGTAGTTCCTTGATCACTATAAGCAGGTACTAATTTTAGACAATGATGACATTCACCCATAAGGAAAGCCACTTCCTTACTCAGATTTTCTTTATCATGCTCTAAAATGATTTTCCAAGTGAATTCATCCCATGACGATGACCTTGTTGTGCGCAATTTCTTCAATAAAGAAATAACAAGTGAATGATCTTCATATGCTATTACTACTGCTAATAATCTCTTATTACTCGAAGAATGTTCTATTCAAGCAATTACTGAACCAACACTTTGATCTTCTTGTTATGGTTGCTCGGAGTTGGGTTGACTGCTTGAAGTTCCAACTCTATTGGATGCTCTTTGACTTTCAGACATTCTGAGAACACACAAATTTGTCAACACACCACTACTTTAAGATAAACTGAGATGATGAGAAATTGAGAATATAAACTATAAATCTAAAACATAATATGGACAACATGGACAATTCAGTGAGCAGAACAACATGTCAACAACTATATGATAAACTACACAAATAGAAAAGGTTGATATATAATCCACTATATGGTAAAAAACTCATACTAAACAATAAATAACACAATGATTTTTCACAAGATAGCTTCTGCACACATCTGAAAACGCATCAGATAAAAAGTATGATAGGCATAGCTGCATAGACATTGCATTTAAAAGTTACAGCTTTACAAACTCATATTAGTATATTACCCTATTGCTTCCTTGTCTTGAAGACCCAATGACTGACATATGGGGTTGGCTTGGGTTGGAAATTGATGCATGATCCCAAATTTCAGAATAACATATACATAATTACTATAAACTTTACATAAAAATCTGAAAGCCACAAGGCAGCATTGCTTGATGTTGATGATGTAAGTGTTATAAATTCCTATTCACTTAGCTGTAGTGACATAACAAGATTTGAAATACTGAAATACAACTATAATCTATACATTCTAACACATATCCCTAATTATTCTTTAAATTACACAAAGCTAAAGGCTAAAGCAAATAAACTATGGGTATTGTGACTACTATCACATTTTTTGTACTTAACATCAACAACTCAGAGCATAACCAAGACACCTATGGTTCCTATTACATGCTGAAGGTTCAATACAAACAAATTGAACTGAAAATCACATAGCCATAACATCCATAAAGCCATCCATGAACTGAGAATCTTTTATAGACATGAGAATACAACATGTGGCTAAACTTCAAAATACTAACACTTGGAGATTACAACTTACATTCTTCTTCTTTGTTGCTACTGGAGTTCTAACACCTTTCTTGGGAGCCTGTAATAAACAAATACAGCAATGGATATGATACTGAGGTTACAATCTGAAAACAGTTCAATACAAATCGAAGCGAGTCAATCTAAAAGATTAGCTGAATAGAAACAACAATATGACCAAGAAATCATTCAATCACTTTAATGGGTTATATTCAAACATGAATCAGAAAGAACTGTTATAGAGAATCAATTGAGGTTGTGTAAACCCTAGAATATGGAGGGATTTAGATCGAACTGATATAGAAAAATCAAACCCCTAACTATCAATATTAAGTTATTCTTCGACCTCATATTCCAGTTCAGTTTAAACCCATCTCAAAGCTTTTATCCGAAGCCCTAATTTTTTATTGCAACACATAAACCCTAGTTTCATAAGAGTTGAACATAGAAATCGAACAAAAATCATTAACAATATAGAGGGGGGACCGAATAAATACCTAATTAAGAGATTAATTATTGGAGAAGTGAGAACTGAGTGATTAACCGAGAGGGAGAAGCGAGACTGAGACTGAGAACATAGTGAGAAGAGAATAAATAAAGAAAAGGGAAATCAGAAATGTCTTCTCTTCTCTCGACTCCTCGACTAGTATTGGTATGTGAAAAGTACTAGTAAGACCCTACCCTATCGGATATCAGATATTAACCAATCGGATAGAGTCCAATCCGATTCCGATAGGTTAAGAGGAAATATACGACAATTTATCGGATTTCTATATCCGGTATCCGATATAACGGATAAAATCCTATAGGATTTCGAATAATCGGAAACGGATCCTAGATATCGGTTATACATTGCCATCCTTAGATATAACTCTTGGATATATTTTCCTTGATTGAGTCTGACTGCCTAGTTGATTCTCTTGGAATTATATTGGAGTTAGTCCATACATATTGCCTAAACGAAATATTGGGTGTGGTTGTTAGACCCCCAGTTTTTCAATTGGTATCAGAGCAGGCAAACACGTTTAAGACCTCATAAGTCTGTGTTTGTAGCAATATGACTCTATAGACAGAAAAGTTATCCCCATAAACATACCACCAGTCTTCGATGGCTCGAATTACTTATGGTGGAAAATTGTTATGCGTTCCTTTCTCCAAGCACGTGATTTCCAATCATGGATTTATATTGTTAATGACTATTGTTGATACATGAAAAATATTACCCTTAGTCGGGCTAGTGTGCCCCCAAAAGGGAGGCAAACCCAACATGAAGCATGGGGACTTCGGGACTAAAGCCCAAGTCTATTAAGAAAGTATCCATAAGATGGAAAGGACAAGGGGGGAATTAATTGGAAAGAAGGAGGTTGTATTAGAGAAGGAATGACATCAGTAGTAATTAAGGAGGTTTAGGACATGTGGAATGATATCATAAAAGGAAGGGCTTTTGAAAAGTTTATATTAGGAGGCATATAATACAATAGAGGGGGTCCTCTCCCTCTCCCTCTCTCCTCTTAGGAATTGAGTGTGTTGTGTGCCTATGGCTAGGACTTGTAGAACCAAAATCAAATGGGTATATTAATTATATATCCCTACTTTTAACTCCCTACAAATATATCCTTATGCAACAATAAATATGTCCCTCCTTTTTTATAACATTATCCATTTAATATTAGATTACCTTAATACCCTCACTCATATAATATTTTTCTTTATTTCAAAATACAACAAAATTTCTTCCTCTACCACTTCACCACCACCACTAGCACCACCACCACCAACATTCAACTACCATTCCACCACCACCACCGTTCAACAACCACCACCTACCAACCGCCACCACCACCAATATTCCACCACCACTCCTTCACCGCCACCATTACACCACCACTAGTCCTCCTCCACCACTAGTCTGTTGCTGCCACCACAAGTTCGTCGCCGCCGCCGCCACCGTCACCACCGCCGCCACCATCACCGTCGCCGCCACTGGTTCAAATATTTTTGTATCAACAAAAAGTAGTTGATCCATTTCAGTTGGATCAAACAGTGGATGTTTATCCATTGCAGTTGGATCAACAATGGATGTTTATCCATGCTGATGGAAAAATGCTACCACTTCATCAGCTGCAGTTTCAGATCCACCAACAAAACCATCAATAGTAGAAGTTTATCTAGTTTATCCAAGAAAAAAGGATCAACAGTAGAAGTTGATCCAATTTTAGTGGATCAACAATGGAAGTTGATCCATGTAAAATTGGATCAATAATAATAGTTTATCCATGTAAAAAGGAGTGAACTTGGCATGAGTCGAACACGCATCATCTGACATGGAGTCAGTCATGCTACCATTGCACCACAAGTTCAACATTAGAACAAATTTACATGATTTAAACTACAAAACATGAGTTCAAAGGATCAACAACAGTAGTTGATCCCATATATATGGATAAACAACCATTGTTGATCCAAAATATATGAATCAACAACCATAGTTGATCCAATATCACTGCCTGCTTCAACCCAGATAACCACCATATTTCATTACCTGTAGCTTCATAAATACCAACAACTCCAAGACCAGCTTCAAAACCAATCTCAGTTGAATCAACAATGGATTTTTATCCATTTCAGTTGGATCAACAATGGATGTTTATCCATTGCAGTTGGATCAACAATGGTTGTTGATCCAAAATATATGGATCAACAACCATAGTTGATCCAATATCACTGCCTGCTTCAACCCAGATAACCACCATATTTTATTTATCAACAGGCTTCAATCTCTGTAACAACAACTCATACCAACAATGCCACCAACTCATACAATAAAAGCCGTCACTATCACTTGCAGTGCAACAAACATCCAACACCACCTCTGTAACAACACCTTCCACCACCACCACCACCAGAAAAACAACAACAACAACAATACCAAAATGTTTCTATCACCACCACCACCACCACAATAGTATAACAAACCATGTTGAATCACAAATCAAGATCTCAAATTAAAATTGAAATAAAAAAAAGAAACCATGTTGAATCAACACCAAAAAATCAAACCCAAGATCAAATTTAGGCTCCTACTTAGAATAACAGTAAGAGATCAAACTTATCTTCATAAACACTAACAGCTTCAAGATCAGCTTTCATCCATTTCTTCCACAAAGAAGAGATCCATCTCCCTTCTTAATCACTCGAAATAAATCACCGCAACTTAAGAACAACTCATATCATATAGCTTCAATTTCAGCGCAATATTGTTTTTGAATCTTCCAATTAGCAAAACCCAACCTTCAATTTTATCTACAAACCATGAAAATCATCATTCACCATAACCTACATAATTCAAACAGTACCAGTTCTCGTAATCTCTGAGATCGACATCAACATTTCTATTTCTCAATCTGTTATCTCTTCCTGTGGCTTAATCTTCACAGAAATCCCATCTCAGCTTTTTTGCTTTATCTCTTAACATCTTCTTGATCACTAATTCAATCACAGAACTCTCTATCTCTCAAATCTCAAATCGAGATCAAACTCACCGGATCTGAACCTTTAACTCGTAATCCACTGGAAACTATCAAATCGAGATCCAAAATCAAATTAATCTTTGTATCTAGTTTGAAATCATTTGAAATCGAAAGCATAATCGTAATAGACATATTTCTAGATACCGGCAGTATTATCTAACGGCAGAAGATCGTCGGTGGATTCTCGTGTCGGCTGTGGTGGTGGCGTCGATGGAGATCGTGGTGGTGGTGATAGGCGTTGGAGATGATGGTGGTGAGAGCGTTGATTTGGGTCTAGTGATGTAGGTGGTGTAATAGGTATTGCCAGAGCTGATAATGGCAGTGATGAAAATAGAGGTGGCGGTGGCGGCGACGAAAATGGTTCTGGTGGTACAGCGACGACGTGGAGAGTTTCATTGATTTTTATGCGAATGAAAATTTTCTCTCTCTTTCAGTTTTAAATACTGGAAAACATAATGGGGGTATATTTGGAAGTCCCTAAATTGTTGATGGGCCCCTGATGGGCTTTTAGATAAAGAGGGACAAAATTATTATGTGATAAGGATATTTGTGTAGACCATCAAAAGTAAGGACAAAAGTTCAATTACCACAAATATCAAATTCACCCCTCAACATTTGGCTACCACACCCGGAGGCTCGGACCTAGCCCAACCATCCAATTCCAATAAACAACACGCGTCTCTCTTTTTTCTTTTCTTTTTTCACTAATGAACTCTGTGTTCAACACCTCAGCGCCTATGGCTAGATGAATACAAGTGCCGCTTTCCCCACATCAGCGCCCTTATCTTTCCTCTAATGCGTTCTTCGCTTCATTGTTTGAGCTCCTCCGCCGACGCTACCACTTAACCAACCTACTCGCGCTTCAACTAAGAAGTCTTACCAGGAATTAACAGGACGTGTAACCAACTTCTTCAAATGATTTCGCCAATTTCGATTGAATCTAAGAAATCTACACCATGGATGATAACTCTGATCCATGTTTCTCATTTCTTTGCAAATCAATATGGCGATCTCGTCAACAAACATGATGGCAAATATAGGTGCATAAATATCTCTTAAGACATGTGTCCCCCATCGACAAGATCCAACGGAACCACAACCTCGGGCTACCTGATAATCAATAGCCTGAGAAATACTATAGCAAACCGAAACATACTTTACACCATCCCTAAGCAGATTCAAATTGAACGGTCGAGATGAAGGATAACTGACAAGGAAGTGACAAGTGCAGGGACAGCTGTTCCACGCATGCTTTTCTCCAACTACCCATATTTAAGACGCAAAGTACGAGATATGTGTCAAGCGTTCTCTGGGCTAGAAGAAAGGTGGAACGCTGGGGCAGCATTAAACACGCTCAACTTTCTATACGTGTCGAACATGCTCTGGAAGGAAGACTGACAGAACTTCGAAACAACAGATGACCGTTGGAATGCATCGGGTCGAAGCGAAGATACCAGTGGGATTGGCGCATAAACCAAGAAGATAAGGATAAGGAAATCTCAAGTGTGGGACCCATGTAATCTATCTATAAATACCCCAATCCTCTTATAGAAAAGGGGTCGACCAATTTTTAGGAAAGGAGAGAGAGAGAGAGAGAGAAGCATACTGTGAGAATAGGTGAGCTTTATTTTCTACCTGTATAGCTTCGTTCCCTCTAATCAGAGTCATTCGACTATGCTTTGTAATTTTTAAACACATATAGTGAAGAACCAACCCCCGTGGATGTAGGCCTTAGTGCTGAACCACGTAAATCATTGTCTTATTTATGCTTTGCTTTAAAGTTCAGAATATTGGTGGTCTTATCATCGTCGTCTGCGACGCTGACCCCCCACCGTCGAGAAACGATGACGAGCCTGAAGGCTCCGAGAATCTCAAATATTTCTTGTCTATTGTTTACCCCTTTTTAAGATCAAACCTTTATTGATCTCACTTTGAACCGTGTTTGTGAACATATTAGTACCATTGTTATTTTTGTGTTCACAATCTGGCGCTAGAAACAGGGATTCGTCCCGCTAAAAGATTTATCTTTCCTGTGAATTTACGCGATCTTAGAAAAAATTGTTAGAAAAAATTGTTAGAAAAACGTATTTCCTATCAGATCCACATATTAACGATGTTGAAATCTTCGTTTTTCCTTATTTCTCTTTAAAAATTGTTAGAAAAATGTATTTCTTATCATATCTGCATCTTAACGATGTTGGGATCTTCGTTTTTCCTTATTTCTCTTTAAAAATTGTTAGAAAAACGCATTTCCTATCAGATCTACATCTTAACGATGTTGGAATCTTCGTTTTTCCTTATTTCTCTTTAAAAATTGTTAGAAAAACGTATTTCCTATCAGATCTACGTCTTAATGAAGTCGAGATATTCATTCTTTCATCTTATTAATAGAAGTGCTAACAAAACACACTTGTATACTAATTCTTGGGTGATTTTTTATCCCCGCAGGTCAAATTATAAAATGGATAAAATTAAGGACACCGGAAAGACCAAAGCGTCATCGAAGGAATCCCCCAGGAAAACCCCCGTCATGACACGCAGCAAGCAGAAGGGGGAGAAAATGAAGACACCAGCTCAGAAGCCCGACGGTTCAGAAAGCACGACACCTCCAGACCCAAACACTATAGCAGCGGCACCATTAAAGGAGGCAGCAGCAAAATCCGATGCTGTCAGGGTGACAGTGGGAGCACGAGTCAACGAACAAAGAGAAGGCATGGCTGAATCTACTGCGCAACAACCCAACCTAGGGATGCCACCAACGGATGAATGTAACCAACCACTAATGGAAGTACAACATCCCATAACAACGGATCACACAGCTGTTCAAGTGCTAGGATTACAGAACACGCAGGAAGATCCATTAGCACCCCTAATACAAATCGTTGACGAAGATCACACTGTAGATGTCGAAGGATAGATGCGTGTAGGAACTACTAACCAAGGGTCAAATCCTTCCGCCCAGCTCGCGTTGGAACTTGAAGAAGTAAAAAGAAACCAGAATGTATACGCTGACGCGGTGGCTTTGCTTGCACAAGAAAATCAACAATTGAGGGATAGAATAGCGAGGAGTGCAAGGATGGAAGATCGTCGAAATGAATCCAACTCCAAAGCACCTCCACCTAATCGTGATTGAAGGATGGTACTGGAAAGGAAGGATAACCCGGATCCTTTGCTGAGAATAAGGGCATGGGGAGACCTGATGTGGTTTTTTAAGTTATTGTAAAGTGGTAGTAAAGATTCGTTCAAAGACTTGTAGAGATTTGGTTTTAGACTTAATCTAATAAAAATTATATACAAAGGTTGTCACGATATCGAGAGGTACTTGGACTCATGATTCTACCAATTCTTATATTCATGTGGTTCAACTAATAATTCTAGACATTCATAGCTCAAGTAATTGACTCTAATTTATTGCAGAAAGTAGATTTTAGAAAAGCAATGATTGTAAACCGAAAGCATGGGATATCAAAAGACTTAACCTAAGCATAACCCATCAATTGAAATCACAATCACTCAATAAAAATCATATATCAATTAATAATCAATGCAATAAGTCATAAAAGAAATAATAAAATTACCACACGCGTGAAGAATGGCTTCCTCCGTTGTCCTAGTGTTGGGGTTTAGCTCCTCATATCAAAAACACGCACAAACTAATAATCCATAGCTCAGAAGGTGTTTGTATTGAAGAAAAGGTATAAAGCAGCGATTTTGTAACAAATATATTTGTTACAGAACACTCTGTTATAGAGAAACAGTAACACAATTGTTGCGAACTCAAAATAATTGTTGGAAAAATTGTTACAAAGTCTATTGAGTTTGAAAAAAGAGGTCATGGTTTCTGCGACTGTGTTTGAATGCTGTTCTTCTTCTTCTCCAGTACTCGTCTGCAGCTTGATGTTCACGTCTCTGCAACTTTCCGATATCCCTGCAACTCCTCTGAAGCTACCTTAACACCTCTGCTCGGTCCCCAAACCCTCGACAACCCCGCTGGAACTCTTATAACTCGTCTTTTTACCCACAGACCTCAAACATATCTAGTTAAATATTCTCTTTACTTGCCTGCACCGGAAGTTACGCAAAACATTCCTTCTTATTCTTCTTTACTTCCTTACGCGGATTCTATATGTAAGTACACTTATGTATATCCCTCGCCACGTGCACTAGCAAGCCCACGTGGAGGCCACGTGATAAAGATGAATGGTACACAGGCATAACATGGAAACTGACACCACGTTCCGCGGACTGGACCGCCCCAACCACTCGCATTTAGTACTTCTCAGAGGGCACGCAACAGCTAACTAACGAAGGAGACAGAGATTGGTTAGCGTGAGGATCTTAGAAAGCATATAAGCCGCGGGATGACCAAGAGGTCCGCGGACTGTGCACAAAACAAAAGAAGATAAGATTACAATAGCTCTTTTCTAAGGGTCCCACGTAGATTAGCTATATATATGACCCTTCTTGTTACATGGGAGGGGGTCGAGCAATTTTAGGGAGAGAAAAGGAGAGATTAGTGAGAAGTATGAGCATGAGCCTTCGGGTTCCAGAGAGACCGAAAGTCTTTCGACTGTTCTTGTAATCGTTTACCACATAGTGAAATCTCCCCCAGACCTGTGGATGTAGGCCTTAGAGCTGAACCACATAAATAGTTGTCTCATTTACATTTTTGTATTGATACATTCTCGTATCCATGTGTTTTCATAGATCTACAATGACAGACGTTGACAAGATCATGACAAACCCGCGGGTTTGGAATCAATGAATCAACGTCTATCTAGGCATCTTGCACTATATTCATACCCTAATGCATGCACCCCGTACATGCGTAGTTTGGTTGTGGACATGTTGGCTCCATTACGTAGTCCTCGTGTTCACAATTTGGCGCTAGAAACAGGGACTTGTGTCCCGATCAAAAGATTTGTCTTTCTCTGTGATTTTATAAACAGATCTGCGTTTTAAACTCATTTTTCGCATCATATCTATGTTCTTTGTATTTTCTACTCACAGATCTGGGCCTCTTATGACTTTTAACCGGCAGATCTGTGTTTTGGGCTATTTTTTGCACATATTTGTGACCAATGTATTTTCTACCAACAGATCAGGGCGTTTTATAACCTCTGGACCGACGGACTTGTGTTTTAACTATTTTTTTTTATATACTTATTTTCTACCAGTAGCCTCATAACAACCCTTGTACCCCATTATTTCATTCGAATCGGTACATCTACCCACGTTTTTTCATACTATTCACATGATCAGTAGTTTGAATGCATTCTTTGCCGCTAGAAATCCAACTTGTGGGTAGCATGAACTAATAGCTAACCCGTGAATCTTGCCTCGTTTTATCTCCGTGCCCTATCCACAGAATATTGCAATGGAAAAGAGAAAGGACGTAGGGAAATCGAAGGTACCATCAAAAGAGATGCCTAGGACTATGCCAATAATAACAAGGAGCAAACAGACAGGTGAAAGACTCATAGCCGGGGGCAAGACGCGGAACGGAACGGAAGAAGCATTACTTTCAGAAGCGGGCATCATTGCAATGGAAGCACAGAAAGATGCGGCGGCAAAGGATGCGTCACCTACAGTGGTAGCTTCTCAAGTGACCGTCTCCAAAGACATGGCTACAGCCAGACCTAATGAGCCCCAACATGCAGCAGTAGGCTCGGTGATCCAAGACCCTCCATACGGGATGCCTCCGGTTAATGGGCGAAATACGCAACTACGGGAAGGATACCACGGGGTGGTAGAACCCATTGTGCAGCTGGTGGGAGGAGTTAATACCGCAGTTCCCGACGGACAAGACCAACTTCAGGCAGGAACACTAAGTCAAGAATCAAACCAGTCTGCGCATATATTGGCGGAGCTAGAAGAGCTAAAAAGGAGTCAAAAGACATACGCAGACGCGGTGACCTTACTAGCCCAAGAAAATCAGCAATTGAGAGAAAAGATCCTCCAAAACGCGGATCTAGGGAATCAACAAGACGAAGCTAACTCTGCGACGCAGAATGCAGACCGAAGAGCGATCCTCGAAAGCACCCCCGCGGCAGGTAACCAAAGAAGAATATCCCGAAGAGGTGCGCGTAGCAACAGGAGGTCTGACCCAGACTATCACCCAGAGACTTCGGACTACTACGACGAAGATGAGGACACGTTGCGGCATCCTACAAAGAGGGCACAGTCATCCATGCAAGACGAGCACTATTTGGCGATGGAGAGTCTTCGTGCAGAAATGCTAGCAGAAATCAACCAAATCAAGACTAGGCAAGGAGGCGGAAGGCTAGAACAGGTTATGAAAGAAGCTAGTACTACACCCCTAGCGCACCAGTTATCTACGGCTACTATTTTGCAGAAATGTACAGTCCCATCCTTCGAATATTATGACGGGTCCGCGGATCCCGTGGCCCATCTACGATATTACAACAGGGTAATGGCCAGGTGGGACTATGATGAATCTATACTATGCATATATTTCCCTTCCATCCTGAAAGGATCCGCGCTATCCTGGTTTGATAACCTCAAGCCAGGATCCATTGATTCGTATGATCGGCTCACCGAAAATTTCTTGGCCACCTACATGTATAACAAGGTCGTCAACACCGGAATGGACGAACTCTTCTCGCTTGCAATCAAGTACAGGGAATCCATTCGGGAATACACGGATAGGTGGCACAAGATATGTCAAGCCATAGGACAGGTAGATCCCGTAGTAAGTATTAATTGTTACAAATGGGGGCTGGACAGGATGAGCCCATTGTTTGTCGAAATCCACGGTATCATCCCCGACACAGAGGGAGATTTGAGGATAATCATCGAAAAACATGCAAGGTTGGAAGAAATTCAACGGGAGAACCCAAGAGCGCAGGCTCAACGACCTCCACGGACCAATTCCGCGGAACAAGTAAGCGGATCTAAAAGTTACCAAAGGGATCCGAAAGACGACTACAAAAGGTATGGTAGAAGGTTCGAAGATCAAATCTACACGAAGCTCAATACTAGCTACTCACGCATCTTAAAGGAGATCAAGGATCGCGAAAACTTAGACTGGCCTTGGACTAAGGGAAAACAACCACCAGCCTCAGAGAAGTCCAAAGAGTACTGTGATTTCCACTGCTTCAACGGGCACCCAACAGAGAAGTGCAAAAACCTCAAGATAGTGATACAAAAGCTGATAGATGCGAGGGATCTCAAGAAATACGTCGAAAAGACTGCACCAGAAGACATGGACAAACGCAGCAAACAAGTCCAATTACCAGAAGGCAACCGCACAGTGAATAATATATCCTGCTCAGAGGATAAAGAACCAACCCTAACTACACAGATAGGAAAAATACTGAGGAAACAATTCGAGGACTATTGCGAGCTTTACAATTTGGAAGGGAAAGAAGTGGAAGATCATCAAGAATGGATGAACGTACCCCAAACCTTTGAAGCCGAGGACATTGAAGATGACATGGAAGACCAAAACGATCCTCTGATCCTCACCTTGCCAATTGCAGGATGCAACATAAAGAAAATCCTCATCGATGGGGGAGTTCTGTAAACGTCCTATTTTACGATACCTTCAAACGTATGGAGCTCAATGACGAGCAACTCTCGGCCTCACACCACACCATCCACGGATTCAATGGTACGGATACGAAGCCTATCGGAGATATTGTTCTGCAAGTGGACGCCGACCCCATGAAAGTTGACGCTCGTTTCAGTGTGGTAGACACACCTTCACCCTACAATGTCATTATTGGACGGAGGTGGATCCACAAGCTTAAGGGGGTCGCAGCTACCTACCATCAATACCTTAGGTTTCCTACCCCCTAGGAGTAATGGAGATTAAGGGTGATCAAGATGCCGCAAAGGAATGCCAGGCAATGCAGATGCAACTCAAAAATGAGGAAGACGAGAAAAGGAGAACCCGTAGGGCTCGAAACAAAGCAATATCAAAGGACAAAGCCATCGATGAATACTTGGAAGAAATCTCAGGGAAAAGCTTATCCAAGGGGCACTCCGTAGGAAACACGGAAGTGGAAACATCAATTGCTGACCAGGACGCCTCTACGAACAAACAACCCAAGCCTGCCAAATAGCAATTAAAGAAAGTTCCTCACCTTGGGGAACCAAAACCCACATTCACATCCTTGGAGGCGGTGAAGGAAGTTAACATCGGGACAGAGGGGAGCCCGAAGAAGATCAAAATAGGAACTCTGATGGATGAAGAACGCGAAGCCTCTCTGGTGAATCTGCTCAAAGAATACGCGGACGTCTTCACTTGGAAACTATCGGACATGCCAGGAATAGATCCAAAGATCGTACAACATGAACTGCGCATTAAACCTGGCACACCCCCGGTAAGATAGAAGGTGCGAAAGGTAGCCACGGAGTATCACAAAGCAGTGGAAACGGAATTGCGAAAGCTGTTGGAGGCTGGTTTCATAAGAGAAGTCAAATATCCCACCTGGATCTCTAACATGGTGATTGTACCAAAGAAGAATGGCGGGGTCAGAATCTGCATCGACTTCACCAACTTGAACAAAGCATGCCCCAAGGACAACTACCCACTACCCAGTATCGATCAACTGGTCGACGCGGTAGAAGGATACGAAGAGCTATCATTCATGGACGGATACGCCGGGTACAATCAACTATTTTTTGCAGAAGAAGACCAGAAACATACAGCATTTTACACACCCCACGGCCTCTATTGCTACGTAAGGATGCCCTTCGAACTCCGGAACGCAGGAGCAACATACCAAAGGATGGTCGATGCTGTTTTCAAGCCATGGATTGGTACTACCTTAGAAGTCTACGTTGATGATATGCTTGTAAAAAGAAGATTCAAGAAGAACCATCACCAAGACTTGAGGGAGATCTTAGAAGCTATGAGGGGGCACAACATGAAGGTAAACCCGGAGAAATGTACCTTCGGAGTAACATCTGGAAAATTCCTCGGATACCTGGTGACAAAAAGGGGCATTGAGGTAGATCCCGCAAGAATCCGAGCCATAGTAGACATGCCATCCCCAAAGAACCTAAAAGAAGTACTAAAGCTCAATGGATCCATAGCCGCTTTGGGAAGATTCATCTCGAGATCCTCGGATAAGTGCAAGTTCTTTTTCAACATATTGAAGAAGGGCACAAAATTTGAATAGACTACGGAATGCGAAGAATCCTTCCTAGGCATCAAGAAATACTTAGCGGAGATCCCTATCCTTCAAAAACCAGATCCTGACGAAGTTTTGGCGTTGTACATCGCAGAAACCGATGACGCAGTAAGCGCAATACTTGTCAGGACCCACACAAAGGACGAACATACAATATACTATGTCAGCAAAACCCTGAACTCCGCGAAAAGAAATTACACAAGAATTGAACAACTGATTTTGGCCATCGTATGGTCCACCGTAAAGCTGAGAATGTACTTCTTGACGCATGACATACGTATCCCGTGTCGAGCGGCCTTAAAATCCATCCTCAAAGGGGCAGGAAAGGTAGGACGCATAGCAAAATGGAGCACATACCTCGACCAATTTAGCATCCACTATGAGCTTCAACACTCTCAGAAATCCCAAGTACTTGCGGACTTCCTAGCGGACCTACCTCTGGACAATGAAGAAGAAGTACGCATATAGGGATGGAGAGTCGCGGGCGCCCCAGAAATTGAAAAGAAAAAGGAGCCAAACGATATTCTTGAACCAGCGAACCCACGGCAATGGGAGGTCTTCGTAGACGGCTCCAAAAATAGAGAATGCGCTGGATTAGGCATCGTTATCACCACACCCATAGGGGATAGAGTCGTACACACATTCAGGTTGGAATTCGAAGGCCATACAAATAACATCGTAGAATACGAAGGAGTGATCCACGCCCTCCGCTTGATAATCGAGATGGGGATACAAGAAGTACGGTTGACCAGCGACTCCCAGCTAATCATATGGCAGATAGGCTACGAATACAACGTGTACGACGAAACACTAATGGCATACATGGCTTTGGTACAAACGTTGGTTTCCCAAATACCAAAAATCAAGTTCCGACATCTGCGTAGGAAGGAACTCAGGCACGCAGATGCCTTGGCTTATGTTTTGGCCATGCTCAAGAACAAAGATGTCAAAGCAATCAAGGTGACAAGAGTGTACGAGCCATACATCAAGCTTCAGGAGATATGCACGAGTAACCAACGCAGGTCCACAACGAAGCATGTGTCTGATGAGGATGCCGGAGAGCTCATATTCGACGACTTCCAAGACGACGATATAATGCAACAAGCAGACGTAGACGACGATTACAGTCGGGAAGAAGATTGGAGACTCGGAGTCCATTCTTTCCTCCAAGAAGGGAAGCTACCCCAGGACACCAAACAATCTAGGAAAATACAATCCAGAGCAGGGATGTACGAGCTAAGAGACGGAACCTTATACAAAAAATCATTCCTAGGGCCGCTTCGTCGTTGTTTGTCCCGATCCGAAGGACACGGCATCTTGAAAGATATCCATAGAGGAGATGCAGGAAATCACAGTGGAATGAGATCGCTTGCAGATAAGGCAAAGACGCAGGGTTACTATTGGCCAACAATGATCCAACACGCGGCTAGAATGGCGAAAAGGTGTGAGGAATGTCAAAGATTTGGCAGGAGAATCCACGCCCCAGCCACAAAGTTGAATTCGGTTGACAGTCCGTGGCCCTTCGCAATGTGGGGAATTGACATTGTGGGCCCGCTTGTATCAGGAACCGGGAGAAGAAGATTCCTAATAGTGGCTACGGATTACTTCAGCAAGTGGGTAGAAGCCAAGGCACTTGCGAGGATTCGTGATTCAGACGTCTTCACTTTCATATTTCAAAATATCATTTGCAGGGTTCGGCATCCCCGCGGAGATAGTTTCCGACAATGGTCAACAACTACAAGGAAAAAATATCGACTTGCTGTTCGACACCTTCAAAATTCGGAAAAACAAGTCCACCCCTATATACCCGCAGAGCAACGGACAAGCGGAAGCCACAAACAAAACCCTAGCGCTCATCCTCAAAAAGCAGTTAGAAGAGTACAAAGGGCAATGGTGTGAACAGTTACATAACGTTCTGTGGGCATAGAGGACAACTCGAAGAACGGCTACTGGGGAATCTCCATTTCTACTCACGTACGGAGCGGAAGCAGTAATCCCCATGGAAGTTCTACTACCCACAACAAAGACAGAAGCATGGGAGAAGAACCTCACCACGGACATGATATTAGAAAAACTTGATGACCTCGAAGAAAGAAGAGAGACCGCATTACAGAAAATGGAAAACTACCAGCGCAGGCTGGCCAGAGAGTATAATAAGAAAGTAAAACTGAGGAATTTTTTAGAAGGCCAGTATGTGTTAAGAACCATTCCCCAATACCAGCGAGAAAATAAGTGGGGAAAATTAGCACCAACTTGGGGAGGACCCTACGTGATACACGACGTCGCCGTAAATGGCTCCTACTATCTGCGTAATCTGAAAGGGGAAATACTCAGGCATCCGTGGAACGCCAAATACCTCAAACCATACTATCCATAATCTATCACATTCGTATGCATTTCAGAAGAAGAAAGTTGACTTACAAGTCCGCATGTTTCTATCTCTGATGGAGGAATAGCACGCCTCAACTTTTCAATCAATACAAATTTTCATCTTCAATTGACACAACTCTACTCGTTACCTATACGCATCTCGATGCGCTCATAACCAACACCGTATGAGACATATGTATATACCCATACACATTTCAATTTACTCAAACTACTCAATACCTATCCGTACACAAAGAGATCAACAAAACAACCGAATATGAATGTACACTGAAAATCATTCCATATATTAATAAAGTGTCAATACTATTGTTACCCCGTGGACGTAGGCCTTAGGGCTGAACCACGTAAACTTGTGTGCAGTTACTATCATTGTACTTCAATAAGGTGAATTTTCCGCACAAAGCATGGAACATACTCACTACGATATACCGGGAACAACCCGAACAACGAATACACATGCCATCTCTCGAACTCCCCCATAAGTGTCTATAAGTGTATGACCGGGGGGTGACTTCCCATGGAACGAGATACCCAAGCAATGTTATAAGCCGCGATATCCTTAAACGCCGGCTAGACCCCCACCACTCAGTAATCCTCTGGACCAGGAATTAGCTGAGCGGGGTGACAGGTCGCAAGACAATTCCGAGGATATCAACCTACGGGATTGCATAAACACTACAACTTCTCAAATCCCGATTCCCTGGAACACAAAATCTAAGGAATTACTTAATTACAAAATCTACGGAATTAATTAATTTCATTAATTTCATCCATGAAGCACATAGACGCGATTTAACAAAATACAAGTTCATATTGAGAAGTTAAAGTTGATCTATTACACGACAGTTGATTATGAACCTAGCAAGAAAAGTAGCAAAAACGCCAAGAAAATTAAGCAACTGAGATCAACCCCCAACATACTAGTTATGAGCTATTGAGAAGGAGCACCATCCGCGGGTTTCTCTTGTAACGACGAAGGAACACTACCTCCGGATGAAGGGCCGGAGGAACCAGAAGGGATAATGGGCACGGGACGCCGAGTATAATTCTTGCTTATTCCGTGGGTCTTCTTGAGATCCAACTCGATCTCACCAAGAGTCTTGTTGATCTCCTCCGCCAACTGCTTACGAGCCACGAAGCCTATAGCTACGCTCCTCATCTCAGCTTGATTTAGGGAAATAGAAAGTTGTTCCGCCTTCTCAGTAGCATGCTTCGTCGCTTCCTCTCGAGACGAAGCCAGACCCCGATGTTAGCTCACCTGCCCTTCCAATTGAACTATTTTAGCTTGAGCTTCGAAAAATTTGTCATTCGCAGCTTGAAGATGTACTTGGAGCTCTGCGGAGAATAGAAGAAGGTAAGTAATGACAAATACAACTCAAAGCACACTCGATAACGAAGACATATACCTTCACAGTGATTAACCGCGGAATCTCGTGCTTCTGCGGCATAATCATATTCATTCGAAAGCCTATCATAGTCTACTTGCAGAAGATTATGAGCATATTGACTCGCACTAAGATCATCTCGAAGCATTGAGTTCGAGTGATGATATCAGTTAACCTCATCATTCTTCGATTCCAACCCCTTGTGAAGACGATACATGGTCACCTCTAAGTTCCTTTCATACTCGGCCTGACGAGCCACATCAGTTCGAGACGCGGATAAGGCACTACTAAGAGTGCCAGATTCCTCCCTAGCATCGTCTCGTTCCTTGGAAAGACGTCCCATGTAAACCCGCACATCAGAGGGATGAGAAGAACGTGCTTGCCGCAATTCTTCTTCCATATCATTAAGATTAACCTCTAGGGAGGAAATCTGGCCGCGGGCTTCCTCGAGCCTATCCCGCGTCCATAAGAGAGTCTCGTTGAGCAACTCACGATCGTGATCGTTTTGATTTTGCAAATCTACCCAACTAAATTTTGTCTGACGCCATTCCTCAGCCATAGCGTTATGGACATCCGCGCAAGCATTCCATTTCACTACTTCTCTCTTAAGTTTCTCAACTAACTCAGCAATACGCCCCTTTTAGCGAACTCTCTCACCACGAAGCCACAACAATTCAGGGACTCCGCCCACTGAAGACAATACCGCGGGAGGAACGAGGAAGGAGATGACTCAGAACATATAGGAAACATCGGAAAAGCAAAGTAGGGGAGGTTCAAACCTGAAAGGGACGAAGAATTCTGCTCAGCAACCTCTAACTTTTCCTTGACTAAAGCTAGATCGGAACGAAGCATAGCCTCATCCACTTCTTGTTGTTCCTTGCGCTTAAGAAGATCCCTCAGTTCAGTTATCTCCCTATCTTTAGCAAAGGCCGCATCTTCGACGCTCGAAAGCACTCCTTCACGGTGGCGGAGTTTTGCCTCTAGCTTAAGAGACTTGGCCTTGAAGAGCCGGTAAAGAGTATGATTACAATACTCACTCCTCATCACCTACGGACCAAAAAGAAATTAGTTAGAATAACATATCCAAGTAAGAGCAGGGTTACAAAGAATGGGGCATACCTCTAATAGTCGCTGCTGAGGATAACTATACTGGTATCCATCAGCAACAACCATCATACCAGCGACTGTAGAAGGAGGATTCACCACCAGATCAATCCCGCTGGACACGAGATCCTTATCCCACTCTACATCTACAATCTCCGCAGAGGTCGACTCCATATGCTGGCGAGTAAAAGAGTCCGAACTCTTTTCCCCTTTAATCACTGGGGAAGGATGCGGCACGACGAGCAAACCCTTCTTTCTAAGCTAACCCAAGACAGCATCATCACCATCCACGATCAAGGATTGCGGGAAATCATCAGAAGGAGAACCCAAGGAATTTACACCAAGTGCGGCACTAGTTTGGCCTTGCGTCAAAATACCCACAACACCGGAGGAGGTGCCACCATAACCCTCCGGATGAACCAAAGGAACCTCAGCACCAGACACAGGTGCAGCGCCACCACCACCGCTACCTTTAAGAACATCCCAGTCATCACCAGGAGAAAGAAGACTAAAATCCAAAACGAGTCCCATAGCCGCGGCCATATCGAAGGACTGATCCCCGGACAGAGCATTACCGAAAGAAAACTCACCACAAGCACCTACGCCCTTATCACTGCTAGCCACAAAAGCAACTCCCTTGCCCTTGTCCGTGACTATCTGCTGTTGACCGACCTCCATGTCCACATCCCCAGTAGATTTTGCTCCATCAGTGGTCTGATCACCATCACTACCGAGGACTTGATTACCATCGCCACCTCCAACTCCGCCACCAGCGGCTTCATCAACAATACCACCATCACCACCTGTGGCTTGATCACCAACGACACCATCACCTCCACCAGCAGTATTTCCTTCTTGCAAAGGTGGAGAAGTCTCAATCCACTCCTCTTCGTCGGACACATCCTCTTCAGCGTTCACTGGACTGCTCACATCTTCGAACTGCGTAGAGTCTCCAGTAGGAGAATTTGACGATTGCTTGGGGTTGATCTTTTTCTTCCTAACCACCTGCGAGACCTAATAATAAATAGCCTTGAGTTTCTCCTTTCCTTGGCATAATCCATATTACTTAAGAAAAGGAAGGGGCATATATACGAAGAATACAAACATACCTTAGCAACATTAGCATTCCGCGGAAGAAGGTTAGCGTCGGAGTTATCCTCGTCATCAACATCACGGCTATAGTCAAAATCCATACCTTCGAAACTCATCTGCCAAGGGAAATAATGGGCATAACGAGAAGGAGAGGCTTCGCGGTAGGAACTATCAGCACTAGGTTGCCAACCATGGGGCCCAGGAACCCAGCCATAGGCCCACGGACCAACAACCTCAAGAACGGTGGAAGACCACTCATAATCATGATCACGCTTGATCCTCTCATCAGCAGGAATAGGAAGACCTTCAGCACCATGAACCCTTTCCATCTTGGAGTCACTTACTTCGCTCAAAAGGCAAATTTCCCCCTTAACAGGAGCAATATTCCGCAGATTCACAGACCACGGCTTACGCGTCTTCCTATTAATGTAATCTCCAAAGGACTTGTTAAAGTTCTCAGGAGTATACCACCCTTTCTCCTCTTCTAAGTTAGGAGCATAGCAGGTCATCCTCGTCTGCCCCTTGCTACGAAGATAGCACTCTCGGAGATGACGAAGGTAATTTCCCGTCAATTGATGCACCCCGCGGTTATGACTCTTCTTAGCAGTACCGCGGATAGATAAGACCCGGTTGTAGAAATCATCACCAGCTTTATACAGAGTCAACATCAAACCATCCTCAAAAGCGCCCACGGTTGTCAACAGATGAAAAGCATCGTACTGATAATTAATAACCATCTCGTAGGTTATATCTTTATCAGGGGCATAGAAACTCACCTGGAAGTGCTGAAGACCGTGCTTCACTTTGAAGGCTTCAAGATCTATGTGCCTGAAAGTGAACTTCTTATTACCCATGGGTAGAGGACGAAAAGTGACAGCAGAGTCATCTTCGTAAGCATCCCCCGCAACATCTTCCGCAGAATCTGCTACCTTCTTCTTAGGAGGAACCACGTCTCCCACAGATTCCATCTATGAGGCCTTCCTCTTCGCAGGCTGGATCTTAGTTGTTTTTCCCGAGCCAGGCACAGATGAAGACGGAGGAAGATTAGCCCGCGGAGGAGGCATGGTACGAAGAGGATGCACATTTAAAAGTTCAATGCGCGGATTCTGCTGCTTCTTAGAAGAATCATCTCTAGAGCGACTCGAGGCGTATCTCGACCCCCGGGGAGGATCACCTCTCTGGAACGGAGGCTTCTGGCTAGAGGACGAAGATGGACACTTATCCCGAGGGTTGTCCTGAGCATAGGGAGGAGATGCCCCATCCTTGATATGAGAGTCTCCCCGAGGAGATCTATGGGGACTCGGCGGAGGAGCTTGATAAGGTACCCGCGGACGCTCGGACATATCTGCGAACACAAACACAAATAGGAGGACTAGTCAGTTAAGGAAGATCAAAAACAGGGAAATCTCAAGAACAACGAAGAACACGAAGAAAACCCTAGATTTCATCTAACACCACATGAGCTCTCAAATCATTAATCAACTTAAAAGGAATCGAAAACAAAGCCGAAAATGCAAGGCCCAGCAATGGCAGCCTTCGAATCCATGACATGCATGGGATTTAACCCCATCATGATCCATCACTGAAAATCGAGAACTCCACAGAAGCAAAAATGGCGAGAAGAATAGGTGAAAAATCCTACCTGAACCACAATAACTTCGATGATTAAAAGACGTCGACAGCAGCAGCAGTAGCAGTAAGAAGATTAGGGTTCTCGACGAAAGGGTGCGGCAGAAACAGCAGCAGCAGCAAAAGCAGCTTCAGAAAAAGTCAAGAAGATGAAGAAGGAAAGGGGGCAGGGAATAAAACAGAGAATGTGAATTTAATTCACATTCCGTCATTCTCTTCTCTCTTAAAGTGTCAAAAGAAACTGTCCACCACCCGAGATACAATTACGGCCGGACATGGGAAACGTGCACAATAAATGCAAATAACGCCTTTTTAGAAGAAGTTATGAGGGAGAAAAAGCGCACTACCAGATTCTTCTTCTGACTATAGCTGACACCCAGTCATAAGAAGAGGGGAAAATTGTAAGTACACTTATGTATCTCCCTCGCCACGTGCACTAGCAAGCCCACGTGGAGGCCACGTGATAAAGATGAATGGTACACAGGCATAACAGGGAAACTGACACCACGTTCCGCGGACTGGACCACCCCAACCACTCGCATTTAGTAATGCTCAGAGGGCACGCAATAGCTAACTAACAAAGGAGACAGAGATTGGTCAGCGTGAGGATCTTAGAAAGCATAGAATCCGCGGGATGACCAAGAGGTCCGCGGACTGTGCAAAAAACACAAGAAGATAAGATTACAATAGCTCTTTTCTAAGGGTCCCACGTAGATTAGCTATATATATGACCCTTCTTGTTACATGGGAGGGGGTCGAGCAATTTTAGGGAGAGAGAAGGAGAGATTAGTGAGAAGTATGAGCATGAGCCTTCGGGTTCTAGAGAGACCGAAAGTCTTTCGACTGTTCTTGTAATCGTTTACCACATAGTGAAATCTCCCCCAAACCTATGGATGTAGGCCTTAGAGCTAAACCACATAAATAGTTGTCTCATTTACATTTTTGTATTGATACATTCTCGTATCCATGTGTTTTCATATATCTACAATGGCAGACGTTGACAAGATCATGACAAACCCGCGGGGTTTGGAATCAATGAATCAACGTCTATCTAGGCATCTTGCACTATATTCATACCCTAATGCATGCACCATGTACATGCGTAGTTTGGTTGTGGACATGTTGGCACCATTACGTAGTCCTCGTGTTCACACTATAGCTAAGTATCTCCTGAATGATGTCACCAAATCTCGCAGAATATGTAATCTTTCCTTTTTCTCCACGTACTTTCCAGTTTCAAAACAAATAGAATATCGGGAGAAGATCTACCTCCCTGTTTTATCAAAACCCAGCTGAAAACTCGAATATGAACCGCCATCGAACCCTGTTTAGTTATCAGAGTTCCATCCCAATCCAAACTACGGAAATCTCCGAGTATATCTCTTCCAAAAATAGCCAAACAATCCCGTGAATATCCATCTCCATTTTTTCCTCCAACTCGACGATTAAACCCTGTTTTTACGAAAGCAAAATCTTTACCAATCTTGTTTAGTTACTTCAAGTACATCCCAACTAAATCTGGTGATTAAATCGATCCAGAGATAGCCCAAAAATCGTATCCAAAATCTGTTCTTGGCTGAAATATTTTCCCGCAAAAATTTCATATTCAAACTAAGAAGATGGGCTCCCCCTATCCTGTACGGGTATGCCAATAGTAGTTGAGGTTCCCTGGGTGTAAATATCAATTAGGGTACCCCTTATCAGTGGAGTACCCCTTAGTAATTGAGTGTCCCTTATCCAAATAAGGGGTGCCTTTAATAATTTTCTCCCACGAGCGCAAAAGACAGTTTTCGAACCAATTTCGCTGCAAAAACTTATTTCTCCAAAAACACATACAAAGACACAAAAAGCCATAATAAATACAAAATCGAGTACTAGCAATATATACAATTGAGATTAAATCAGACACAAAAATGTGTCTATCAAGACCAAATATCAAACATGGACTCAATTCCTGAAGACTCAAACTATTTCGATGACGAAGATCAAGGGTCGGGACTATCAACGGTGGAGGATAGGCATCATCTTGCCATGGAGAACCTTCAGACATAAATGATGGCATAAATTCAACTTCTTAAGAAAAGGAAGGTGGAGTAAGACTGGAAGAAGTTATGAAGGAAGCCTCTACCACTCCTTTAACACCTCGATTATCTGGAGCGCTCATTCCTCAAAAGTGCCCCATCCCAGCATTTGAGTGCTACGATGGATCTGGAGATCCCGCTGCTCACCTTCGGTATTATAACCGAACCTTGTCCCGATGGGATCAAAACGATGTCGTCCTCTACATGTACTTCCCTTCCAGCCTAAAAGGATCATCGTTATCATGGTTCGACAATTTTCCACCCAACACCGTGGACTCTTTCAACCAGCTCTCTGAGAAGTTTGTGAGAACTTACATGTAAAAAAAAACCGTCAATACGGGGATGGACAAACTCTTCTCACTGGCTGTTGCATACAAAGAAACCATCCGAGGATACACCGATAGGTGGCATAAAATATGTCAGGCTATAGGAAATGCTAACCCAACCATCAACTGCTACAAATGGGGCCTGGACAGGATGAGCCCTTTATTTGTTGAGATTCACGGAAGCGTACCTACCACTGAATGAGATCTTCGAGTAATTATTGAAAAGCATACCATGCTAGAGGAAATCCAGCGAGAAAATCCTAGAGCTCACACACACAAAACACATCGCACCAACACGGTGGAATAAGCCAGCGGATCTAGGGACACCCGAATGACTGAACGGGTTAATGATGATAAGAGAAGACGACGGGATGACCACTCAAAGGACAACCCAAAGTTCGAAGATCAGGTGTACACGAATCTAAACACCATTTATGCTCGTATCTTGAGGGAAATAAAGTACCGGGAGAACATGGAATGGTCGTGGTCTAAGGGAAAACAGCCACCGCGTACAGAACAATCTAGGGATTATTGCGAATATCATTGCTTCAACGGACATCAAACAGAGAAGTGCAAGAATCTCAAAATAATGATTCAAAAGTTAATTGATGCTGGAGACCTCAAACGATACGTCTAAAAGGCTGGTGAAGAAGAAAGATCCAAATGAAGCAACCAGGTCCAACTCCCAGAAGGAAACCGAACACTAAACACTATCTCATGTTCTGAGGCTACCTGACCTTCGTTGACATCTCAGATAGGGAAAAGGTTAAGAAAATAATTCGAAGACTACTGTGAATTATACAAGATCGACGACATAGAGGTAGACGAACACGAGCAATGGATGGATGTATCCATCACATTCGATGCCACAGACATCGAGGAAGATATGGAAGACCACAATGACCCTCTAGTCCTCACGTTACCATTGGCAGGGTGCAACATAAAGAAAATCCTTATCGACGGGGGAAGTTCCGTCAACGTCCTATTCTACGACACCTTCAAATGAATGGAGCTTAAGGAGGAAAAACTTATGTCTTCGTATGACACCATCTATGGATTCAACGGATCACCCACAAAGCCTTTGGGTGACATTGTTCTGCAAGTGAACGCGGGACCCATGAAGGTAGATACGCGATTCAGCGTAGTGGATTTCCCGTCTCCATACAATGCCATCGTTGGCCGAAGGTGGGTACACAAGGTCAAAGGAGTAGCAGCTACATATCATCAATACCTAAGATTCCCCACCCCCAAGGGGGTAATGGAAATAAAGGGGGATCAGGTCACCGCCTGAAAATGCCAGGCTCTGCAAAATCAGCTCAACAACGAGCAGGACCCCCAAAAGAAATCCCGAAGAAGCCTGAACAGAGAGACCTCCAAGAACAAAAAGATAGACCAATATCTCGAAGAAATCTCAGGAAGAAGCCTTTCCAAGGAAAAAATAGTTCTAAACAACGAAGCAGGGAACTCAATAGCTCCGGAGATAGAAGAACCTGCCAAATAGAAATTAAAGGACATTCCTCTGCTTTGGGAATCGAAGCCTACATTTACACCCGTAGAACCAATGGAAGAGATTAATATAGGAACCGAAAGTAATCCAAAAATGATCAAGATAGGAACCTTGATGGACGGAGAAAGGAAGACAACACTAACAAATCTGCTAAAAGAATATGCAGACATCTTCGCATGGAAGATGGGAGATATGCCTGGAATTAATCCAAAGGTAATTCAACATGAGTTTCGTATAAAGCCAGGCAAAACTCCTGTCAGGCAAAAGGTGCGCAAGGTAGCGCAAGAATACCACAGGGAAATTGAGAAAGAACTCAGCAAGATGTTAGAAGCAGGATTTATCAAAGAAGTAAAATACCCAACATGGATTTCGAACATGGTCATCGTTCCAAAAAAGACCGGAGGAGTAAGGATATGCATCGACTTCACCAATCTCAATAAGGCTTTCCCTAAGGACAGTTATCCGCTCCCAAGCATTGACCAATTGGTTTAAGCAGTTGAGGGATACAAAGAACTATCATTCTTGGATGGGTACTCGGGCTACAACCAAGTTACCCTGACAGAGGAGGATCAGCAACACACATCATTTTATACCCCACACGACCTCTACTATTACACAAGGATGTCGTTCGGACTAAAAAATGCAGGGGCAACGTACCAGAGAATGGTAGACGCCATGTTCAAGCCATGGATCCGGATCACATTGGAAGTTTATGTCGATGATATGCTCATCAAGAGCATGTTACGAAAATATCACCATCAAGACCTGAGAAATATCTTCGAAGCAATGAGGAAGCACAACATGAAGGTAAATCCAGAGAAATGCACTTTCGGCGTAACTTTAGGAAAATTCCTTGGATACCTAGTAACGAAGAGAGGCATCGAAGTCGATCCATCTAAAATCCAGGCCATCGTAGAGATGACATCCCCAAAGAATCTGAAAGAAGTTCAAAGACTAAATGGAACCTTAGAAGCGTTAGGAAGATTCATTGCTAGGTCTTCAGACAAATGCAAACATTTCTTCAGCATCCATAAAAAGGGAAGCACATTCGAATGGACCAACCAGTGCGAGGAGGCATTCCAAAAGATCAAGGAATATCTTTCCACGATTCCGATCCTCCAAAAGCCTGATCCGGATGAAGTGCTAGCCATGTACATAGCAACCACAGAAGATGCGGTCAGCGCGGTGTTAGTCAAAACAAACATGAAGGTGGAACAACCAATATACTACGTCAGCAAGACCCTCAACTCAGTGAAAAGAAATTACACGAAGATTGAACAGCTCATTTTAGCACTGGTTTGGGCAACGCAAAAATTGAAAACCTACTTCCACACGCATTACGTTCGCGTCCCATGCAAAGTACCATTGGAAGCAGTCCTCAAGAACACGGGAAAAGTAGGAAGGATAGCAAAATGGAACACTCATCTTGACCAATTCAATATTATTCATGAAATTCAAACCGCACATAAGTCGCAAGTCCTAGCAGATCTACCTCTAGAGGATGACGAAGAGATAAAGGACTCCGCAGAAGTAGAAGATAACGGTAAAGATCCGCTGGATGTCCTTGAGCCATCAAACCAGATACGGTGGGAGATCTTCGTAGACGGATCAAGAAATAAAGAAGGCGCAGGTATAGGAATCGTAATCACCTCCCCAACCGGAGATAGGATCGTACATGCCCTAAGACTGGAATACAAGGGACATACCAACAATATCGTGGAATACGAAGCTGTTGTCCATGCCCTCTGTTTAATCTTGGAAATTAGGATAACCGCTACGCGCCTAACAAGTGATTCGCATCTGGTCATTCGGAAAATCGAGCTAGAGTACAATGTTTACGACGAAACTTTTTCAGCATATATGACTTTGGTTCAGACCCTAGCATCTCAGATACCCAATATAAAGTTCAGACACTTATGCAGAAAGGATCTGAGGCATGCGGATGCTTTGGCATACATCTCATCCATGTTGAGGGATGAGAGCGTAAAATCCATCAAGATAACCATAGTATACGAGCCTTCGATCACCCCGAAACATTTCCTCGCTGCAAATCAAAAATACAACGCTGAAGAGGATATCGCCGACGAAGATGTAGGAGAAGAAATTGAAGAAGACATCACCCAAGATGACGTCCTAACAAGGGCAAAAGAAGATGAAAACTTCAGCAAAGAGGATGAATGGAGAGCCGAGATACATCAGTTCCTTAAAGAAGGAACGGTACCAGCGGATATAAAAACAAGCAAGAAAAATACAAGCAAAAGCAGGAAGATACGAGCTTCGTGGCGGAATCTTATACAAAAAATCTTTCTTGGGACCACTATTACGATGCTTATCCAGGCAAGAATGTCACTACATCTTAAAAGATATTCATTATGGAGACGCCGGCAATCATAGCGGGAGGAGATCCCTAGCCGACAAAGCCAAAATGAAAGGGTACTACTGGCCGCAGATGATAAGAGACGCAGCTAGAATATCCCAAAGATGTGAAGAATGTCAAAGGTTTGCCAGAAAGATCCATGCCCCTGCAACAAGGTTAAACTCTGTGGACATCCCTTAGACATTTTCCAAATGGGGAGTGGATATTGTAGGACCCTTAGTCGAAGGAACGGGGAAGAGACGATTCTTAATAGTAGCAACAAACTATTTCAGTAAAGGGGTAGAGGCCAAAGCTCTTTCCAAAATCAGAGACTCTGATGTCTTCAAATTCATCTTCCAAAATATCATTTGTAGATTTGGCATTCCCGCAGAGATAGTTTCCGACAATGGCAAGAAATTGTAGGGAAAAAACATAGACATGTTATTCGATAATTCAAAATCAGGAAGAACAAATCTACTCCCATTTACCCACAAAGGAATGGCCAAGCCGAAGCTACCAACAAAACTCTGGCTTTGGTTCTAAAGAAATTTTTGGATGAAAATAAAAGCCGGTGGTGCGAACAATTGCATAATGCGTTGTGGTCATACCGCACTACAAGAAGGTCAGCCACCTGGGAATCTCTATTTCTTCTCACATATGGAACCGAAGCAGTCATCCCAACCGAGATTATCATGCCCACCACCAAAACTGAAGCGTGGGAGAAAAATCTCACCACCGACATGATGCTAGAAAGGCTAGATGACCTGGAGGAAAGAAGTGAAGCAGCGCTACAAAAGATGGAAAACTACCAGCGTGGATTAGAGAGAGAGTATAATAAGAAAGTTAAGCTTAGAAACTTTGTAGAAGGGAAATATGTGCTCTAAACTATACCACCGTATCAGCGAGAAAGAAAATAGGGAAAACTAGAACCCAATTGGGGAGGACCATTTGTCATACACGATATTGCAGGAAATGGATCATACTATCTGCGTAATCTCAAAGGAGAGATCCTAAGGCACCCCTGGAATGCTAAGTACCTCAAGTTATACTACCCCTAAAATGACACAGTTCTGCACTTGTGTGAAGAACACCAGAAGCAGAACCGCTAAGCATGTTTCTATCTCTGGGCGAGGAGTAGCAGACCTCAACATATCAATCAAATACAACTTTTTGTAACATTGGGGAAAGTACTTAAATACAATCCCTCGGGACTCCCTGGACAGTGTCTACCAACGTAAGACCCTAGGGAAGGATTCCAGTAGAAAGGGATACCCAACCAAATAATAAAAGCAGTTGTTCAGCGGACTGGATGCTTGTACATAATTACACCGAGGCATCACATATCCGGGAACGCTGCATTGACCCCCACCATTTGGTAACCTCCTGAACCGAGGATTAGCCAACGGGGAGACAGGTCCATAGAATATATTGAAGGTATCGACGGATATACCTTCAACAACAACATAATCATGTTCTATTATCTTTTCGTTTTTACGAACATCAATCTAAAACAATTTCATAATGCAGACAACGCTGAAAAGAACTGTACATAACAAAAAGAAAAGAAGGAGGGGGTGGGGAGCGATGATCCATTAAGAAAAATAGTTGATTACAAGTCTATGAATCTGAATACGACAAAATTATACAAAAATACATTAAGGAATGTTCGCACAAACACAGGCGAAGTAATCAGTAAGGATCAAGTCATGACCCCAGTCAACTAAAGTAAATACATCAAGGAAACTCTACACGAGATGAGGGAACGCTTTCGCCAGAGGAAGGGACCGAAGGGGCCTTAAAGGGGTCGGGTACGGGACGATGCTTGTATCTCTTGGAAAGACCGTGATCCTTAAGAAGTGACTGTTCGATCGAAGTTAGCGTCTTATTCACCTCCTCGAAAAGTTGACGACGTGCCTCATGCTTGATATATGCCGCCTTGAGCTCGGATTAACTCAGCGACGATGACAACTTCTCTACCTCCTGAATCACCTTCTTCACAGCCACATCCCGAGACTCAGCTAACTCTTCAAAATGTTTGGTTTGATTCCGCTGGCTTTCTAATGCAGCTTTAGCCTTTTCAAGCTCTTTGTTTGCTCGGCGAAGCTGGTTTTCAAGCTCTGAGAGGAGACAAAAAAAATGAGTAGAATTAGAAAACAAGGTGTAAGAAGATCATTCATTAACAAACAAACATATACATTCGACACTAGCCAAAGCTACCTCTAACTCATTTACTACAGCGTCCCGAGCATCGTCAAGAAAATTATATTCGTCGGATATTTTCTTATAATCTAGTTGAAGAGTGGTAAGGGCAAATTTACATTCATACAACTCTACCTGCTTCATAGAATCATAGTGATGAAGACGATTGACCTCGGTAGTCATCTCTTCAATCCCTTTGGTAAGTCTATATAAATTCACTTCTAAATCCCTCTCTGCCTCAGCGGAACGAACAACCTCGGCCCTAGAAGAGGACAAAGCTTTACTGAGAGCGTAGGATTCGGCCCGGGCATCATCCCTCTCACGAACGATACGATGTACATATTCATGAGTAGTTTGAGCTATACGAAGCTCCCCCTCCAAATCGGCCACTCTAACTTCCAAACGGGAAAACGAAGCACGTGCCTCGTTAAAGTTGTCTCTAGTCCAGAGCAAGGCACCGTTAAATTGACGATGCTCAGCATTCATACTATTTTGCACATCGACCATCTACTCATGCCTCTGCCTATACTCAGCATACATCTAATTATATTCATCAGCATGAGAATTCCATTTTTCCTCTACCTCAATCACTCTTGCATGTCGACCATCTGCTCGCGTCTCTGCCTATGCTCAGCAGACATCTGATTATATTCATCGGCATGAGAATTCCATTTTTCCTCCGCCTCAATCACTCGGGCCACTAGTTCACTAATTCGAGAAGCTTGGCGCGTTCTCTCACTACGAAGCCAGGTCAACTCTCTGGCATTATCCGTTGACGATAGGGCTGGCTAACTCAGAAAGAACGCAGCGAAAAATAATAAATAACGAAGGAGGGAAGAATGATAAAACAGACCTATTGAAGACGAAGCTTTGGCACGCTCTGTTTCCAGATCTGAACGAAGACTAACCACCTCCAGGTGAATCTTCTATTCGGAAGCACCAACCCGTTATTTCTCTTTCAAGGCGTTCTGTAACTTCTCGATTTCCTTATCCTTGGCTACGATGGATTCTTGAGCGTTGATCAGCTCATCATCCCTCTAACGAAGCTTAGCCTCCAACTTGAGGGATTTTGCCTTAAAGAATCGGTACAACGAATGATTGCAATACTCGTTGTTGGCAAGATGGAACGAACCAACAAAACAAAAAGTTAGAAGAGATCAACGAAACATGGTGAGTTAGCGGAAACCAACGAAGGAGGACATATCTTTCACCTCGAGAATACGTTGCTGAGAATATCCGTATTCATAACCGTCAGCCACAACTATCATTTCAGAAATCGAAGTAGGGGGCCTGGGTAATAAATTCGAAGCAGCTGCAGTCAAATCTCGATCCCAAAGCTCGGCTACTTGTTCCCGAGAAGTTAGTTGCATCCGCTGACGAGTAAAGGCATCAGACGGTCTCTCCTATGGCAAGGGGGGGCACCATGAGCAACATTCAGAAGACCTTTATTCTTCAACCATTTGTAGGTCTCATCATCTCCACCACACAACACGGTGGAAACAAAAGTAGGGGTATCACTCCCTCCAGCATGCCGTTGCCAGCGACACGCACCCATGACCCGTGGAATCACCAAACATGAAGGGACCATGTTGCTCCTCCACTACAGGGGATTATCAGCTTTCTTTCCTCCCGAGGAGACCTTCTTCCCCATGGCCTTTTTTGAAGCACCTAACTCGACATCTTCGCCATTAGAACTCTCCTCTTCAGCGTCTTCTTCAACAGCCACCTCCCAATCATCGTTCGGAGATAGCA